>PVJI01006706.1:0-84030 GCA_004026765.1 Micronycteris hirsuta | reverse complement strand
GTTTACAAATGTCTCTGAGGTTCCTGAGTCCCTCCTCATTTTTTTGAATTCTTGTTTCTTCCTTCTGGTCTACCCCATTGGTTTGAGATCCAACTTCCTTTTTTTCCCTATTGGTTCCCTGTAAATCTTCCTCCATTATCCTTACCATATTCTTCATTTGTTCAATTATTTGTGTCCACCTTTCTTCCAGTTTTGTTAGCATTTTAATTACTAGCATTTTGAACTGAGCATCTGATAGGTTGACTATGTCGTCATCCGTTATTTGTAATTTGTTCTGATCTTTCATTTTGGCCATTTTCATTCTTTTTATCTCGGTGCACTTGTTGGCTGGCCAGTGCCGTTGCTGGCAACCTGGGTCGCTTTTGGGTGACGTTGCCTCTGGGGGCGGGGTCTGGGAGGAAGCCCTGGCGGCTGCCGTTCACCGCAGGCTCCCATCACCCCTCCGCTCCCGGTTTCCCCACCGCCTTTTCCGCCAGACTCGGTTCTGCTGGCTCCCTCTGGCCTCTCTCTGGCAGCATCGCCGGCTTGCGGGATTCACCTGTTGTTCGGGGCCACTCCCTGTTCAGGCTCTGACGGCGTCAGTCCCTCCGTGACAACTGCCTCTCACTCTGCTCCTCCGCCTGGTTCTGCCCCGCTTACCAGCCTGGATGTTCGTCCTCTCCAACCTCCTGGGTGTCGGACTTCCCTTCAGTTCTTTTCTGTCCATTCTGGTTGTTTAATTTTTCGCTACTGCATTCGTTGTTTAGACACTCTGGATGTGCGGGCTGCGAGTGCGTCCACCTACGGCCGCCATCTTGGTGGAAGTCAAAGTGAAGTGTGTGCGTTCTGAGCCATGCGCTGTCCGCACAGCCAGCCCCGTGGTCTGGGACCGGCTCGTGATGGGTCTCTGTGTCATCTCCATCCGTCTCAGGTGAGTGCAGCAGCGGGATCTGCGACGAGACCTCCTGCATCAACGGCGGCACCTGCGCGGCGGTCAAGGCCGACGCCTACATTTGCCTCTGCCCCCTGGGATTTAAAGGGCGACACTGTGAAGAGGGTGAGGAGACACGAGTGGATGGCTTCTCTCTCTGCACGCTGCCCGAAGCCCCGTGCACGTTTACGGGGTTAACATTGCTTTCTTGGGAGGCGTGGGAGAATCTTTTCTTTTTTAACTAGGTTGGCAGGTCCTCAGGTGTAAGTGTCAAACCCAGCCTTCCTGGCCAAGCTTTCGTGGGCTCCTCCCGGCCCTCAGAGAACTCGGAGGAGCCTGTAACTGCGGGGCCCGTGTCGGCTGCTCCGAAGCGCTGATGGCTCCAGGGCAAGGCTGGGAAGGTGTGCAGATGCATAAACAATGTGATGGGCAGGGTGGTCTCATTTCCCTCCCTTTGTACTGTTCTGCTGAGTTTCCCCACCGCTCAATGCTGCACATATTGATCATACACATGTAATCTATCACACCTGCACACCTGCACACACATACATGGAACATGTGCACAAACATACACACATGGAATGTGGAACCTTTTGGAAAACCATGCAGAGTCGAATGTGCTTTAACTTCTCCACCAGTGACTCAGACTGGGACCTAAGACGCCTCCCGGAGAAAGTATTTTACTATAGAAGGTTATGTCTCGCCTGTGCGTCAGAGCGAGCTGGCGCTGTCCTGTGCTGTCTCCTGCTGTCACAGCCTGAGGTGACAGAGGTAGACCCCACTCACATCACGCATCCCTGCACGTCAGTGGAGGTGCTGGTGCCAGCTCCCCGGGTGGCCTCTGTTCCACGCACTAGTTCAGGGACACAGGCCCCTGCCTGCCAGGGCCCCCACTGATCCTGCATCTGCCCGCAGGTGAGGGAGGAGAGAACACAGGAGATGGAGAGAGTCCTGGGGGCCAGGCCTGGGGTGCCGTCTGACCCTTCCTGCCATACCCCATTGGCCAGAATTCAGACTCCCCACCGCACTCAGGGCAGTGAGAGACGTAGGTGAGCTCCGTGCCCAGGAAGAAACGGGCATGGTTCGTTCTGCCCCGGAGGGATTCCTGACGCCGTGCTTGTCTCTCCAGCGTTCACCTTGACCGTGCCCCAGTTCCGAGAGTCCCTGCGCTCCTACGCGGCCACGCCCTGGCCCCTGGAGCCCCGCTATTACCTTTCCTTCATGGAGTTCGAGGTCACGTTCCGGCCGGACGCGGGCGACGGCGTCCTCCTGTACAGCCACGACACAGGCAGCAAGGACTTCCTGTCCCTCAACATGGTCGGCGGCCACGTGGAGTTCCGGTTCGACTGCGGCTCCGGGACGGCCGTTCTCAGGTAAGGGCTGAGACCCTTAGCACTGCCCCCCACCAAAAGCCAAACAGCAGCCACTTTGGGGAAAGGTGACTTTGTCATTCAATGGCTTGTGATCTGTCTGTCCTCCCCACAGTTCCCTTCCTGAAGCCTGTCCCGATTCATGCCGATGACATGCTTCCTGTGGGGCATGCTGTCCTAGGGCCATGGCTTCCTTTTCCTAGTGACTGCCCAATAGACAGCGACCCCCTGCCTCAGGCCAAGGAGCACGGGTTTGCTTCCAACGGGGGCAAACTGCCTTCCTCTCCACGTGGGGTCACACCAGGCCATCCACAGAAGTTGGATGAGTCGCAGTTACTCAGCACTGTGCCCACAGCGTCACTTGGCGGGTGCTCAGCAAATAAGTAATGAGTAGTAAAAAAGTATTAACAGAAACGTAATGAACAGCAATGTGCTTGGTGACCTCACTTGAAATGGCAACTTCCCCCCTGCGCCGTTTAGACGGTGACGAGTCCCTTGGCCAGTCTCAGGCGGGCCGTTCTCTGACCGTGAATCACCAAGCAGTTGCCAAGACCCATCTCAGACCAATATGCTCGGGGGGCGGTGTGAGGAGGGCTTCCAGCAAGAGCTCGGCCGTAAATCGGTGCCTCGGGCACTTGGTGTCTGCAGAATTGGTTCTGAGCCGTCAACACCTCCCTTCCCTGCCCTGCCTTGTGGGGTTCATTTACTCTGAAGATCGATTGTTCCAGTACAGGGTGCCCGTGCCGCTGTGAGTCCTCCGAGCCTGTGATTGGAAGGTTTTTATGTTTTTCTTATTTGTGTCTTGCTCTTCTTAATTGCGTGCCTCCCATGGTCGTTTTTACCTTCAGGCCAGAGGCCTGCTGATCTAAGGCCGACGTGCTTCTGTTCTTGTGTTTGTCTGATTCTTCCGTTTTGAAACTCGCGGGGATGTTCAGCGTCAGTGGTGCCCTGCCGCGGGAAATCAGTGAGTTTGTCGTCGTTCTAAAGGCAGTCGCAGGTCACATTCAGGCTCCATTCGTATTGCCGGACTGTCAATTTTGGAAAGAACACGGGGCTGGATGTTACCACTGTGTGCTGCCCTTAAAGGCCGGTCATTTTTCATGACTGATGGGAAACGCTCGCTGCCCTGGAGTTGTCATAATTCTTCAAAAGGACAGTTCGTTTCTGTCCTTATGGCCTAATCCCTACATGCCAATGACGCCTCCCCCTTCGGGGAGCAAACATTTTTGTACCTCTGGGTCTGCAGAAGCGTCCTGGGTGGGTATTTCACGGATTCAATGTACTGATCCATATGGTTACACAAGTCAGTCTGAGCAATTCACTGAGAACCCTTTGTCAAGCTGAGAAAGGAAGACACCTTGTGTGTCGCCTTGTACATGGAAATGGCTTTGTACTGGGTGAGGATGACCAGAAGGAGCCAGGCAGGGTCAGGCCGTGGCCCTCCCGATGGACAGATGGCTCCATGCGCCTCGCGTGGTGGCCGCAGCAGTGGGGGTCACAGGCACGCGGGACCGCAGACGCCCAGCTTTTCTCTCTTCCTAGTTCTCTGCCTACTTTTGGCAAGAGTAGCTTTTAATTCTTTAAAAAAAAAAAAATTTATTTTCCTGCCTGTTAGGAAAGACGCCTGGAAACGGAGTTCTTGTGTGTTAGGTGTGAAGAAAACGAGGCGAGCACTCAAAGTTCACAAGGAACAAGGACCCACCACCTGCACCCTTGTCCCCTCCCCCCTCCGGGGTCACCTGAGAGCTGTGATCACTGTCGATGTCCCAGACGCCCCTGGGGTGGACGTTTATGTTACAAACCATTTCAAAGACTTCCTGCTCAGTTGAGGAAATCCTGTGAAAGCCTGAATGGCAGGAAGTTGTGGAATGGGCCAGAGCCCTTTAACTTTGGGAAAAGGGTATGGTGGTCAAATTGATTCTGAACTTGATTCAAAAATCAAGGTAATTGTAATGAGCTGGTGGCAGCCATGATCAATTAGCTGGGCCGGGGGAGCAGCGCATCGACGGGCAACCGCCACTGCGGGGCGGAGCGTGACCGAGGCGCCGTTGCTTGTTCCGGACACGGGGCCACGTGAACAGTGCCCCTGGTGTCTCTCTTGCATATTGATTTAGCCAAGGTGATTAAATCCTAATTGCTAGGACAAATCACAAAAGCATTTGCCAGAGCAAAAAAAAATTAAGTAAGAAGGTGAAGACCTTTCAATAACGGTGCACATTGGTATTCCTGATGGTTTTCCAGGTCCACAAAATAATGAGGAGGCGCAGCGAAGGCCGGGAACCACATCGTTAGAAACGCAAACGCACGGACTGCGCTCTTTTTGCACACTTCACTGTAAAAAGGAATGCGTAAAACTTATCAGTACTGTTTAAATTCATGTCTTCCACCTTGAATTAAACACTGAGTTTTTAAAATACTTTGAATCCTTTTCACCATGTCAGACAGCATGGAATCCTTACCCTAATACTTTATTATGAAAAATTTCTAACATATTGAAACGTCTAAAGAATAGTCCAGTAAACATCCTTCTACTGACCTCCTCTAGTCTACAGTTAAGGCTTTGCTATATTTGCTTTTATCCCGTATCTAGCCTTCCACCCATCCAGCTACCTTGCTTCCTTCTTTTCTTCCTAATTCTTTCCTTCCTTCCATCCACCCATCCATTCACCCATCTTACTTTTCTATGCATTTCAACACGTGCTGCAGACATCAGCACGCCCAAGAATCCCTGTTTTACACTGTGGCCCATATAATTTTCTCTTCTTCAAAGCTTTTGTCGAGCAACAATCATGTCTTACCCTCCTGTTACCCCTCATCTAGAAAACAAAGCTCATCCTACCTGCAGTTCAGGCCTGTTGCAAGGAATAAATAAGATAATAAACGCACCATCCCTACCACGAAGGCGTCTGGTAAATGGAGCTGGCACTGCTGTGTGTGCTAGGCAGGAATGGTCCCCGTCTCTTGCTGGACAGAGTGGGGTGCTGAGGCTGGCACCGGCATCGTCAGAGTTAGGTGGATGAGTATGGCCCGTGACCAGGGAGGCTCACCCACACTCAGTGTCCTTCCTCCGACAGGAGCGAAGAACCCCTCGCCCTCGGCCACTGGCACGAGCTGCGCGTGTCCCGCACGGCGAGGAACGGCCTCTTACAGGTGGATAAGCAGAAGGTGGTGGAGGGCATGGCAGCGGTAAGGACTCAACTGTGCCCCTGGTGGCGGGTGTGGGGACGGGGCTGCTGTTTGCCTTCTCGCCCAGAGACGAGAGCAGCAGCACGGTGGTTAAGTGCATGGACACCAGAGCCAGATGGCCTGGCTGACCCCCGCGTTCCCCTCCAGGCAAGGTACTTAGCTTTCCTGTTCCTCAGCCCTGATTGTGGAGAACAGCCGCAGAGCCCTCCCTCGGGGGGGTGGTTCCACTCAGTGACAGGAACGGCTGGACGGTGCCACAGGCAGTCCCAAGCAAGCCCCAATATCAGCAGCTATAATAGGGTTCATTCTCACTCATGCTACCTGCCCACCAGTGGCCAGCTGCAGCCTTGACCTGAGACCCAGACAGAAGGAGCAGGGCTCAGGAAGAAGGCGTGGCAGACCACTCCGCGGCCCTGAGAGCTTCTGCCCAGAAGTGGTTCGTTTCTCTTCCACTCATGTTTTGCTGAAAAACACCAGGGACGTGGTCTCCCCTGAGATTGACAGGTTGAAGGTCACCTTCCTGCACGGAGAGGGTACTGCCCACGAGCAGTCCACCGCCTTTGTGGGGACACATTGTGAGGTCGCTGTTGTGACCCCCATTTTGTGGATGATGAACCTGAGTGTCAGCGAGGTTAGGAAATCTGCAAACATTCAAAGAGGTGGCCAGCAGCGAAGCAGAGCAACGTGCAAGGCACGCCCCCAAGCAGACGGGTTGTCGTGGTGGGTATTGGAGGGGCCAGGGGACAAGCACCCAAAGGCACATGTGGTTGTCTTAGCCATCTTTTCCTAAAGTTTTATGTACTGTGTTTTGTTTTTAATCTGTTGGCAGGGTGGCTTCACACAGATCAATTGTAACACGGATATTTTTATCGGCGGAGTCCCCAGTTACGATGAGGTGAAGGACAAGTCGGGCATCCGCCAGCCATTCAGCGGGAGCATCCAGAAGGTACAGGCTTCCCTTTCTCATGCTGGCTGTTTGACCTTGACTGCAGACAGTGGAGCTGAGAACTGTGGTCAGTGTGCAACCCACGGCACCAAAGAAAGTTTGATAAAGTTTTAACATTTTTAAGATTTCCTCTTGTAATGCGCATAGCATAGCTTTCCAGCCCCATTTCTTACGACTGCTCCTGGGTCTCTGCCCAGCAGACGTAACATGAACGAAACGCGATGAAGATGAGTTTCTACAGCAGATCCACAAAAAGACCCCGGGACTGCCGAGCGAGGCAGCTGGCATTGGGTCGCCTCGGAAACTTGCACAAAAGGGAAGGAGGTGCACGGAGTCCAACAGCAGCTCCGTGCTTCTCCGAAAGGGTGCTCTGCAGCTTGCTGAGGGCGAGAACCGACTCTCACCTCCACCCACCCCACCCCTACCTCTCCCCACCCCACCCCACCCCCACAGCGTAGCAGTTGTTCATCCATCATGTTACCAAGCTCTTAAGAGCAGAGGTTAAAGGGTCCGTCCATAGAAGGTCCAGGAAAAAACTGCTCCGCTAGTAAAGACCCAGGGCACTGGCCCCGCCCCTGCTCACCTCTTGCCTTCTCTGGGGGCGACCAGGGTCTCTCCAGTTGTGAGGACAGTGAGTTCTGTCTGCAGCAGACATGCAGGCTGACTCACCCTCCCAGATTTCCAGGTCCACCGAATCCGGGAGGAAAAGGGTTTGAAGAAAAGCGTGTCAGACGTGAGTGCTGTCCAGTTTCCCTTTAGCCACAAGGTGGGCATGGGCCGCTGACCCTTTGGAAGCCAAGGCGGAGGAGGGCCAGGGAGGCAGGTCCTGTGCTGACTTGCGCATCTGCTGTGCGTCCCGGTGTGGGACCCTGGCAGGATTTGCTGACTCTGACGTGTCTGCCTTTGCTGCTGAACTCTGGTGACAATGACATCTCAGTTCAGACCACGGTCTCCCCACACCCATCGCCATGGGTGGACTTGGCCATGTTTCCTCCTGTGTTTGAAATTTTCGCTTAGAAAGCAAGCTGAGGTGCTAAGGGGCTTCCCCCCCTCACCCCTCCCCAGCCACCCTGGTCAGGTGCAGCCCCTCACAGACACACAGATGCACTCGACCCCTTCCTCCTGACTTCCAGGAAAGGCCACCCGCCGCTCGCAGGGTTCAGACCGTCGCCTGTGCTGCATCCTGCGGTGAATGCTGCCATCCTTGGCTTGTCTCAGCTCCAGGGGACGGTTTCTTGATCCTTCACTTGCAGCACGGATGGCGGAGACCGTGAAAGGTTCTGGCTGCTCTCTAGCAGCTTCTGAGACTCAGGACTGAGGAACAGTTGTCTCTCAGGCCTCGGCCCTCTCCGAGGCGAGGCACGCCTGGAAACGTGGATTAGAGGCAGGAAGTGCCATCGCTAACCATTTAGGACCCCCTGCAGGGTGGGGGTCCCCCTGGGGGTTCTCTGCGCCGCACTGGGGACCTTGAAACACCAGCAACTGGAGGCGGATGCCCAGTCTGAAACAAGGGCGGAAAACAATGAGAGCCGAGTTTCACGTGTTTTCCTTAATGATGGGGAAGGAAGCGGAGAGTGGAAGGGAACTCGGGAGTGCTGGGGAAGGAGGACAGGGGGAAGGCCCAGCGATGGAGCTTGAGGAGCTCACAGGCCGTTAGCCAGAATTACAAAGCCGTCCAGCGAGAAGCTTCTCCTCCACCGTCGCCTGAAGCCACCAGTCCCTCTTGGATTCTTTTGTTTGGGATCCTTCCCAGCCCAGCTTTAGGGCACAGATCCCAACCTCGGCTGCACCTTAGAACCACCTGGACTGCTTTTAACGGTTACTGATAGCTGGATGCTGCCCTCAGCGGTTCTGACTCGACTGAGCTGGGTGGGACCTGGGCGTGAGGTATTTCCTAAACCCGCCCCCCCCCCCCCGCCGTGCCCCAGTGGGCAGCCAGGTGAGACCACCGCTTCTGTGCTGACAGTTATTGGGGCTTCTCTTTGACCTCGCGAGGGACCGGGTCTTCCAGAACCAGAGGGGCTTTACTCTGCAGGTTCTCCAGGTGCCACACAGAATCACGTCCGTCCTGCCTCGTTAGGACTGCAGAGGCAGCGACTGGGCCTGCTCTCTTCTGTTTAAAGCTCTGGCTGCACTGGTTTGGGTCTAGTGGGCGAGGGACGCCTCACTAACCGCAAAGCTGTTTTCTGACTTCCTGAGTTTCCTTCCATGTTCTCTCCCCAAGATCACCTTGAACGACCGTGCCGTCCACGTGAAGCACGACCTGAGCTGGGGCGTGAACGTGGAGAACGCGGCCCACCCCTGCGTGACGAGCCCCTGTGCCCACGGGGGCAGCTGTCGGCCCCGGAAGGAGGGCTATGAGTGTGACTGTCCCTTAGGCTTTGAGGGTCTGCACTGCCAGAAAGGTACGCGCGGGGGCGGGGCTCGGGCTGGCTTGGGGGGCGGTGGGGGTGGCGAGCGGACAGACTGTGGGCCGGACTAAAGCGCTGGCAACACCGGTGCAGCGATACTGGTCGTTTTTATCAGTGATTTCAGTGTCATCATAGGTGGCCAATCCCATGGAAACCACTGTGATTCTTTAGTAATTAACATGCAGAAACCCTTCTGTAGCGGTGGGTAAATAGCTTCCCCGTGCCTCGGCCCTGGCTCCTTCCCTGGGGATCCCCTCCCGGCCCAGCAACTGGAAGGTGAGCCCATCATACCGGGCGTTTGCAGGACCCCTCCATCCGAGGTCCTCTCAGAGCTTGTCCTGAGAGGCTGGTCAATGTTTTGACTAAATTTTGACCCCTGCCTGAGAATTTTATAAGGAAATCTTGCCAAATATAGGAAAACAAGAATTGTACTCCTCCAAACTAAAGTATTAATAAGCTGCTGTAGAGAGCTATTTTCCATGCTGCCTAAGCTACCCCTGTGCCTCAGTTTCCTCACTGTAAAATGAGGCTGAAAACAGCAATCGTAGAGGGTGTGGTATGGATACAGTGGACAGTTCCTATTCCTTGGGCGAAGGCCTGGTGAGCTCTCAGACAACACCAGCCGTTGTAATTGCTGAGGAGGAACAAAAAGCCCATGAGCAGGCTCTGCGGGCGACTCAGCTCCGCCCTTGTCTGAGGGCCCCTGCGTGCGGGGCCGTGGCCTGGCGTCTGGAAGAGGGCTGTCTGCGTGTGGCCATCCTTGTGTCCGGCCACGTGGAACTTCGTGCTCAGGTGTCTGGATGGCCTCGCCTGCTCGGGGACTGTTAAAAAAAGGCAGCCAGGCTGCATGAGCGGATATGCTGTTTTTCTTATTTTGTTTCCAGGTTCCTAATTTTTTTTTTTAATCCTCACCTGAGGACATCCTTATTGATTTTGGAGAGAGGGGAAGGGAGGGGGAGAAAGAGGGAGAAAAGTCAATGCAAAAGAGAAACATGGATTGGTTGCCTCTCATATGTGCCCCGACAGGGGACCAAACCATCAGCCTAGGCCTGTGCCCTGACCAGGAATCGAACTTGCAAACGCTTGGTGTAGGGAGGATGCTCCGACCAACTGAGCCATACGGCAGGGCTCAGGTCCCCGGCTTTCATCGGAGGTGGGGCTTAGAGGAAGACTGTGAATTACTGGCAGATACTCAGTCCATGGAATGGCAGGGGCAGTTGTTTTGCAGCGGTCTTAGAAAATCCGAAAGATGCCAGTTTGCCAGGTGGAAGATTAAATAGTATTATACTTAAATGAGTTTTGAAACCTGCATGGCAAATTGTATGAAATAGATGTATTAACATAGCTAGCCTTATGGTCACCCCCCAAAGAAGAGTAGTTAACCCATTTGTGAACGAGCCTGATGCTCATTCTAACAGGCAGTCCTTGCTTGGCTCGGAGTCTGTACTCACAGAGGTTTAGTCCGCGTGGCCCCCGCATTCAGAAAATCAGGATCTCCCGCAGCAAGGTCTGCGCTTCCTAGGTCTGCGTTTCACCACCAGCAGCACACGCTTGCTCCTGCCTCAGACGCCGACCCTAATGGTCATCATGCAAAGTCCGGGCTTAAACGAACAGTTGGCAGCTTTGGGAATTGAAGGAGGAAGGGCTGGACCATTTGCAATCTTGTCGGCCCAAGTTTCCTGCTTCAGAACATGAGCCATAACAGATATGAAATGCTTGCGTTCAACGAGAAACAAATCTCCCCAGAATGAAGGGGTAGATCCCGGGTGAGGCTCTGGGCTTCCTGGCAGGATCCAAGCAATGGACAGTGGCAGGGAGACCAGGGGACATTTGGGCCTCTTTCTGCAACACACTGGGCTGGACCATCAGCTGCCCCTGTTGTGCCATTATCTCCCTGTGCTTTGAAAAACAGACGGTCCTTCTGGGACCAGGGTGGCCGTTGCCAGTGCTAGGGAGTGGTGTGCAGGGGAGGCACGGCCTTCCTCCCCCGTTGCATGGCTTCAGAGGGTTAACGGGGCTCTGGGCGCAGGTGAGGGCTCTGAGTGACGATGGTCCCAGGCCCCAGCTGGCACACAGTGGAACACAGCCTGCTTTTGTACAGGGGAAGGCATCGAGTCCCGGATAAAGATTGGAAAGAAATGGGAAGTGGGCAACCACGATAGTGCCATAGAGATGCCAAAGGGCAGTCTAAACATTTGGGTGAAGTCTTAGCTTGGAAGGCCAGGCAGGGCTGGAAGCCATCTGTGGTGGTCGGAGAGAATCCTGTCTAACCCAGCAAGGGGACTCGTAGCCTCGTATATTGAATATTTAAAGCTCTGGAGTTTTTCCTCTGCCTCAAAACCAGGTTATGCTTCAAAAGCAGGACCCTTTCCCCAGGGAAGGTAGACCATCCCTTTACATCGAGTGGCTGGTGTAGCTGTCTCCAGCACCGAGCTCCATTCCATCCGAGGGGCACCTTCTCCATCAGGGGTTTTGTTTGGGGCTCCTCAAAGAAAAGGTTAGTGGTTTTCTCTAACTTCTTCAGAGGGTTTGTGGCAGGCAGGTGAACTCCACTAGGGACCTTGTCAGGAGAGTGGACACTTGTCTGGGTGGCTGGGGCCCAAAACTCAGACAAGACCTCTCTTAGAGAGGATCTAGGCACCCAGACCATTGCAGTGGTTTCAGGAACCCCCTTGGTCCCTGCAGGGCCAGGGGCAGGAGCAGGTGCGCCCCCTGAGCTCCTCCGGACCGTCCCCAGGGCTCTGCAGGCTCCCTGAAGCCACAGCTATAGAAAACGCAGCCTCTGTCCCAACTCGGGACCACCAAGGCAGGAGGAGCCACGGGTGCTCCTGAGTCCCAGGCACGACTCGGGCTGATGACATGACAGTCACGAGGCTTGACTTCGGTTCTGCCTGCTCACCTTCTTCCAGGGCTCCCTCCTAGGGTGCCTCCCTCCTCACTGCCTCACACCTTAGAACACCAGCCCCGAGGCCCCTTCTCATCTCACCAGGGGGCTGTCAACAAGCCCTCTGTCCTCAAAAAAACAGTCCTCACCCTTAGAGACTTTTGTCCTCTTTCTACTCCCATCCCAGTTTAGCCACCTTGTGTTCCAGTCCCTCACAGGCCTTGCATCCAGATAAGTTACTCACAGTTAAAGCCAAATCTCATGAATTAAGTCCGAATGCATGTTACTGGCTGTTTTGCCCACACAGAGAGGCAGACACACATATTCACAGGCACAAAACGGGAGGGAGGGTTCTGTGGCCCAGGAAGTTTGGGTAGACATGGTCCAACAGCTCTCTCTTCTGCAGGGCTCCTCAGGGCCTCTGCCATGCCCTGCGGGCCCGAGGCAAGGGCTCGGCTGCAGCTCTTTGGTCCTGGGATTCTCCCAGCCAATGGCACCCGCTCTGCTTCCTGTCCCTTCACTGCTGAGGGTGGTTTGGACTCAGACCGTGCAGGACTCTGCAGGCCACTAGGTGGGGGTGTTTCTCTGCGGCAGGTGAGCTGATGCCCGCTCTGTCCTACATCCACGGTGGCCACAGAGGCCACGCCTGGGCTAGGGCAGGCGTTCTTCTCGGGATGAGGTCCTAAAGGTGGGGTCTGCCTGGTCTCTACTCAGGTGCCACATATGCAGCATCGAGGACATTTTGTATTGTGTTTAGTAGATTCACACCATATTGCTGGGTCTGATTTGGATGAATGTTTCTTAGTCCCTGTGTGTGAAAAAGAGCTTCAGTAAGTGGAGGCCATACTTTAAGACAACCCAGGGTATATAAACACAAATTAATAAAATATGCATGCTATTGGGAATTTCTTTCCTTGGGATGGTGTAGGATTAAACAATGAAAAATCGGGGGTGTCCAGCCTCGACGCTGCTCTTTAGATAGCCAAGGGCTGGTCGTGCGGAGAGAGATTTTTGTTTCTTTGTTTGTTTACCTGGTGGCAACAGAATCTGCTCATGTAACAAGATTTCTGTACCAGGTAGGACTGTCCCCCAGGGGCCGGGGATGAGTGAGCTGCCCGTGGCGGAAAGCGCTCGCAGGGGCTGGACGGCGTCCGTCAGGATGTCTGCGAGTGGAGCCCTGGTTGTTGGGAAAGCGGGATTGCCGCCCACCCCCACCCCCGCCCCCGGGTCCTTCCTTTGCACATCCTGTGACTACAGGACAGAGCTGCCCTCCCTTCAGCTCTTTAGAGTCTGCTGGGAATTTCAGGTCCCTCGAGTGGAAAATGGGCTTTGCCCGGCTTGGAGGCTCCGAGTCACTGGGGTATTCTCGTCTGTGTGTCATCAGATGGCACCAGCTCTGAGGAATAAATGTGAGGAAGTGACAAAGACACATTTCAACTAATCCATCAAAGACAATGTGAAAAAAGTAGGCGTGAAGGGTTAGGTTAACTAGAGTCATGTTTGTACTGTATGTTTAAACACACCACGAAGGGCCCGAGAGGGCGAGCTGGTGACCTCCAGCCCCGGTGGCCTAGGAGAGAAGCAACAGGCGTCCACGTACACCAACAACAGGGAGTGTGTTGTGCTCAGCGGCGTCATTTCTGCTGGCTTCCCCTGCCCTTTGTTAATCGCGAAAGAGCCAGAGCTCTGGAGGCTTGCAGAGGGGGCGCTGGGGTGGGAATGAGGGTGATATTTTCCACTCCACAGCAAAGAGGCAGCTGGCAGGCTTATCATTCCTTTTGCACACACAGCTCAGAGCCAAGAAAAGTAATAATCATTGACGAGGTAAGTAACTCTTTAGCAAGGAACTGTTTCTCCAGGATTAGAATAAATGAGGGACTGTCGGTTCAAGGTTGGGGAGCCTCGGAGGTGCCAGACCACTCATTGCACATGTCTTCTCGGTCCGCCACCGCCTGCCCCTCACCCCCACCGTGACAGATGCAGAGAGGCCAGTGGGCCCTCTGCAGGGTTTTACAAGGAAACGGGCGGGTTTCAGTGATCTGCCACCAGTGCAATGGGGGTTTTTACAAGGTCTGTGAAACCCTGACTCTCCCTGTTCTGTTTCATGCTGGCACATGGCAGAGTGTGGGAACTACTGTCTCAACAGTAAGTACAGGACGTACCGCGAGGGGCTGTGCATGTGCCCAGGGCTCCTGCCAGGGCAGGCGACTGCACGCACGCAGAGGGTGACCCGGGCGGGGGAGCTGCGTGGGGCTCAGACACACCCACCAGGGTGGTGGGGATCCTCCCCCCGAAAGTGCCAGCGCCCCTGAGAATGCACTTGGGTCCCAACTGGACTTCAGGAAGTGCCAAGCTCCTGAGCTGGGGGCTTAGCAGGCAGCAGGACCGGGCTCACACAGACCCCTTTAAGGCTCCGTGTGCAGAGCCGATTCATGACTAGCACTTCCTGACTACTTCAGGGAGCCCGGTGGAGCCATAGCTGGTAGCCCAGGTCCATGGTCAGCAACAGCAAGGACAGGCTCCGCCCATGCCTGTCTCCCTGAGGTGGAGTCAAACCCAGTGGGTAGCCTCTCTTCTTTGTTCTCAGCTCTAGCACCCTGGAATTCAAGGCTCCCTCTGCCCCCAGCTAGGAGCCCCCTGGTAGCACTGCAGTCGGGCACCCTTGTTTCTCTTCTGGGCCTCCCTGCCTCTGTCCCCCCACTCTGGGCCATTCTCCCTGCACCTTGCCTTTTCCATTCCCCCTTTTCCTGCCCCAGGCCCCTGTCCACCTGGCTCCTTTCTTTCCTGCCTTCTCCTCCTTTTTTTTCTCAGCCTTTTCTTCTCTCCCCTCCTCACTCTATTGCCCCTCCCATCCTGCCCCCCACCTGCCCCTGCCCCCCACTGTCTTTCTCTTTTGCATCCCACTCTTTTCTCCTCTCTCTCCTTCCCCGACTCCTCCTCCTCTCCCCCTCCCCCACCCCCCCTTAACCATAGGGAGAGAGGCCAGCAGTGTGGCCCGGGAGTTAACATATAACAGCCTCTGTTCTCTCTGCCCCTGACAGGCCCCCTCTGGGCCACACGGGCTCCTGTCCAGCTGGGGCCATGTGGTGGCTTCAGAGAGCAAGAGAGCAACTTCTCAGGAATGACTTTAAAAGTTTTCCTCTTCCTTTGCTTTTCTTGTTTTCCTTCCTTTCTAAAATTTTCACTTTTTATGAAAATATTTTGGGATTTCTCAACACAGGAACTTATACTTGGGAGCCCAGTGTTACTGAGTTTTAGGGTTTGCTGTTATCTCTTTCTTTCTAAAAAATGGTTAGAGGTTATGTTTAAACTCTCCGGGGCGTTCATCATGTCAAGTAATTATATATGTTCTCTCCTGGGTGTAAAATCCTTAGATTTTTTTTTTTTTTTGCAGAAAAATTCAGTATCTTTTTTGCACCAATGACATTATTTTGAAACTCTAACTCATTCCATAAGCTGGCTTATTCTCTCTTGTTTTGCACATTTCTTTGAAAATGAGATTCATTCTACTTTAATTCTTTAAAGTATCATTTCTGTATTTTCTAAAGATGGAAGAGATATAGCTGTTATGTCTTTGGCTGAAATCTCCTAAATTATTCCCAGTGTTTGACACCAAACCCAATGACATAACCTAATTGTGTGCGAACGGGGTGGAAAAGGAAGATTTCTCAGGAACACAAAGTGATGGCAAATTGGGAGGAAGGAAACCCACTTCTGAAGTCCTGAGAAGTAAGCAGTGGGCTGAGACCCAACCCAAGGGAGCCAGTCTGGTTCCTGGTCCCTTAGCAGCATCATCTCGGGCAGGTCCTTGGTGACCTCTGTGCCTCGTTTTCCTCTCCTGTAATCCGGGAATATCCACCCCTCCCCTTTATGCAAATTTCCCACTGCTTCACGAGATTGTGGTGAAGATCTCGTGAGATCTGACATTGGACAGTGTGTGGTGAAAACGCCTCATTTCTTGTACTTTGCCAGTCTCTTGCCGTTGCGGCTGGTAGCGTTCTGGGGCAGGTCGGCTTCACATTCAGGAATCCTGGAGGGCTTTGTAGGGGGTTATTTCCTCTGCCTCCCTTGGAGGATATCTAGGGTTGCCCCCAGCTCCTCCCCACACAGCCCACGACCCGCTCTTAGGCATACACGGAGAGCTGGGCACGCGCCAAGTTTCAGCACCTTGCAGGCCCTCCTCAGGAGTGGCAAGGCCATTCCCAGGGATGACCAGCCCCAGGGAGCAGACGGTGGGGAGACGCCACCTCCAGGCCCTCAGGCCGGGCAGCCCCAAACCTGGCCAAGAGGAAGGAGCTGACCTGTTAGCTTGTTAAACGCCGTAACTCCAGGAGCTGGCCTTCTTGGTGTTTTCTGGCCACATGGTTGAGTGCTGGGCATGGTTGAGTCCCCAGAGCCTCAGACCACGTAACTCCCATCTCTGTCCTGCCTCAGCCATCACAGAAACCATCGAGACTCCGCAGTTCATCGGCCGCAGTTACCTGACCTACGACAACCCAGACATCCTCAAGAGGTAAGCGGCTCCCCAGGCACCTGCCTTATCTCTCGGGGGCAGATTTCTCCATGTCATTCCCTAGACTTTTCCTTATTTTATGTGCCAGGAGCTAATCCTCAAAGGAGGCAGTTGAGCCATGGCCTCAGGGGAAAACAACCACACATCATAAACATACCAGAACAAAACAACACAGATTAAACTGGAGAAAGGCCACCTTTCAAACAACCCAAGCCTTGTCGGAGGGGGTGCCCAGTTTTGCAGACAGGGTGAGGAGTCTGGGAAGTTCGCTTCACGCCGTTCTTGGCCATGGTCTGCAGCTCGGCCCGGAGGGACCTGGTGCCTGAGCTCGACACGCACTGCTCAGTCCGTGCCCTACTTTGCATCTTCAGCAGCAAAGATCCCCTGTCCTCCTCAGGCTCTGAAGGTTTAATGGGGGTTCCTCGGCTCTCTTCATGTGGATACAAGCAGATGCCACATTGCCACCATGGCTGTCAGTCCCTGGTGGCCGAGGCTCCAGCCCCTCGCTGGAGTCCAAGCTCCTGGTTCGGAGGAGCCTGTGTTACGTGACCAGGGAAACGTTGGCCCTTGGCCGGTCCTCAACCCAGGGATCCTCATCTTTGGTGCTTTCATTCTGCCTCTTCTCTCTCTTTTTTTCCTCCCCTAGTTCTTTGTAGTTTATAGTCTGCCATCCCCCACAACACTGCCAGCACCACCATTCTAGAATTTTCCTTCCTTTTTAGGTTGATTGTTCCTTAAGGCAAAGCTTTAAGCTAAAAACACCCAGGTCTTAGGGTGGAGGTTGCTGGCTTTTCAAGGAACAAAGGTGGTTGAGAGACATTTTCCTGGGGCACTGGATGAACATTTCCCTGGTAACTCTCAACATGCACCAGACAGCCAGCCAGACAGACAGACATTGCTTCATTTCTCTAATCCCGTGTTGTATTTATCTTGGTGGTCTTGGCATAGGGCCTTAGGCAAAATGGATTTCCAGCCAAGAGAGACCTTCTTCTTTCTTCAGTCCTTTTCTCCAAAGATGGAAGGGTGTTCAGTCCCCAGAAAGCAGGGACAGTGTGAAAGGGGCCCAAGTCTTTAGCCCCCTCAATGCTTAGCGAGTGGCACTGGGTAGTTTGGTGGGAATAGGAGGCACGGGGCCCCAAACCAGAGCAACTCAGGTGGCCCTTGTGTGCGTGTGTGTGTATGCACACGTGCACACATGTGTGCGAAGCCACAGGTAAAAGTCAAGTTCAGGATCTATTTCAGTTAGATAGCTTTGGTTGCCAGTAACAGAAAATTCAACTTGAAATGTCTTAAACGTGAAGGGTATTTATTATTTCATATAACAAACGGTCCAGACTTAGACGGGACCTTGGCTTCATTGATTCAGACAATCATCAGTATCATCAAAGACCCAAGTCTGTCTTTTGGCCTTCTTATCCTCAGCGCATTCTGCAGCGGTCACTCCCTTCGTGGTCAGCAGACAGCTCTGCATGAGGAGCTCATTAGATGGACATAAATCAGGGCAACATCCAGTGGAAGTAAAAAAGGATTCTTTCCTCGTGTGACTCTTTCTAAAAGGAAAGGAATCTTTCCTAGAATCTTCCTGATATATTTCCTCTATCTCATTGGATGGTAGCGGGCCCCATGACCACCCCCAAACCACTCACTGCCAGAGAAACAGAGCCATCATGATTGGGTTCTACCAATCAGCGCGTCTCAAGCAGGTGGGGGAGGGAAGAACCTGGAACAGAAGATTGGGAAAAGCAGGTCTCTAAGGAAAGGGGCGGAGCTGGGTTGCTCTGCACCTGGCCCAGGGGAGGGGTCACCGCCATGGACCCTGCTCCTCCCTCACCACTCTGAGGCCCTGCACAGGGAGGGCAGGGCAGCCTTGGTCTCTTCCTGTCTGGGCCAGGCTCTGGAAGCCTAGACAGAAGTCCCCTCCACATTCACTACTAAGTACAGCTCCAACTTCGTGGGACAGACAGAGGGGTGGTACAGATGACGGGGGCATAGAGAGACTTTTCCAATAGTGCCATATCAGTAGCAGGACTGAAGTCCCATTTCCTCTTACTGTCTTTTATGGAAGGACCTGATGCTTGCTCTTTGCCCTGTGACAGAGGGAACACTGGTCACTTTAGTGAGACTGGATTTCTGCGCTAGGCTCTGCCTAAGAATTGATGAGAGCACAGAGCCATGGCGGGGGTGCCGGGACCCGGATCTGTTCCGGCACCTCCCCTTTCCTCTCGGCCTACTGTTCTTCTCCGCCCAGCCTTTACCGCAACACCTCTCCCTCTGCCTCCTGTCCAGTCTCTCCTCTGCCCTCAAGGACAGTTGCCACTAGAGCTGGCCATCCACATTATGATCACAGGCCAAAGAAGCTGCCAACTTCAGCCTCTGGGAAACTAAGACGGCCACTCCCTGTTGGGGGATGGGGAACACTTTCCCAAGGACCCTGCAGACGTAGGATGAGAAAGGAGGACTGGGGTGTATATTGGGGTGCAGCTGGGACTGTGGACTTGACCAGAGTCTGGTTAATCTGTGACTCATCAAGTGCTCTCTTGAGGTTGTACCACACCTGGGGCCGGAGACTCTGCTGCCACCTGAGCAGCCCAGGCCTTTCGACTATGACTCTGTGACTTGGGGTGAGGACGCCAGCGCCAATCTCCTGGTGCTGAGTGTCAGGAATGCCAGATCATCCGTATACCTGGCTTCTCCAGGCTGGCAGACTAAACTCGGGCATGGATGCTGGTGGACAGCGGTTAATTGGGTGCAATTGTGTGTGTGTTTCCCCCAGGGTATCGGGATCAAGGTCGAATGTCTTCATGAGGTTTAAGACGACTGCCAAAGACGGCCTGTTGATGTGGCGGGGAGACAGCCTCATGTCCAACAGTGACTTCATTTCCCTGGGCCTTCGAGACGGGGCCCTAACGTTCAGGTAAGGCCCCCGCCGGCTGCCTTCTGCATCACCGTGCAGGCCATGCCGGAGTGTTGCCAAAGCGAACCAGAACGTGGTCTGCTGGAGTGACGGTTGCCTGAAGCTCCGAACTTATCCGAGGCTCCTGATCTTTCTTTCCGGGCCCATCTTCCCCAGCGGCAGTCAGCCTGGGTCTGGCCCACCACCCGTTTCTGTAAACGGGTTTTATTGGAACACCGCCTTACTCGTTCATTTATGTATTGTCTGTGACAACTTTCAAGCTACAGCGGCACACTCGGGTAGTTTTATAGGGACTGTGTGGCAAAGCCTAGAGTGTTGATTACGTGGCTCCGTGCAGGACCGTTTTGTGACCCCCAGTTGTGCTGTGTTTCTGCCACGTGCTCCCCACCTGCATCTCGGGAAGCAGGAGAAAGAGGACATGGGACAACTGAGTGTGGCCATGGGTTTGGTGCGCTCCATCTCGGGCTGAGCTGGAGGTCGCAAGTCGCAGACCCGGTTCTAAATGCTCACCGTGCTCCCTATTGGCCGTGCAGCCTTGGGGAGCAGGTGCCGGCTTCCTAGCCCCCCACTACGGAGAAGGAAGTGCAGATTTGTATCTCAGTAGATCAGCCCAGCATTTGGGTTTTTGTAAATGCTTCTTGGGTGATACTGGCAAGGCAGTGCCTGAGCTTCTCAGCCTTTTAAACTGAATTTAGACTGCTCTCAAATTTTTCAAAGTGGTCGCTAGGAAATAGCTAAAGGGTCCCCTGACAGCTTCTCCTCAGCAGAGGGGCCCAGGGGTGGGGTGGGGGGCCTGGGTTCCCACCCAGCAGGGCCTGGCTTGTGTAATATGAAACCTCTTCTGCTGGAGGTTGGGACAGTGCCTCCTCGCTGGAGGTTGGAAACAGCTCATCTGGACCAGTGATTCTCCACGTGTGGTCCCTGGGCTGGCAGCATCATGTCGCCTGGGAACGTCAGAAATGCCAATTCTCAGGCCCCACCCCAAACCAGAGAAGCTAGGAGTGGGGCCAGCCTCTTCTCTCTCGGGGACTCTGATGCTCACCAAGGTTTGAAGTCCCTGCTCAGTCTCCAGGGGCAAGGGTTCCTCTGCCTTTCCTTTCTGTGACCCCCCACCCACTCCCCCGCCTGGGGCCTGGCACGAGTGTTCGTGGAATGAGGGGGATGCGCTGGAATTGAAGTAGACAAAGCCCAGGTAACCGAACTGCAGAGCGATGAAGACTTAATTCTGGCCGTCTGTGGGTCGTGCACTGGGATTCCTGAACAGCCAGCGCAGGATCATGGGCGTCTGTTCAGTGTGAATAAAAAGCACTCTGAGAGGAAACGTCACTTATGCAACATCACGCTTGCCCCTGCACAGCAGAGAGGCTGAGTGGTGTGATGCGGGGACTTTCGGGGCTTTGGGAGACCGGAGTGGTGGAAGGCTAGGGATTGGCCTATGAGAGCCCTGCTCTCCATCTCCGCCCCTGCCCCCCCACCCCCGCCCCAAGGTCAAACGCCAAGCTTTTCACACCCCGGTTTCAGGCTGGCTGCCGCGGAGCCATTTTCTTGTGGTTTTCCTGTGGTTAACCTCATCAAGGCCTCGAGTACTTGATTGTGCCCAGAAAAAGGAACTGAAACAGTAGCTCAGCCGTGGGTGGGAGGCCAAAGTCCCCCTAAACCGCCAACCAAAACGTGTTCGCCCCCTGGCCCCGCAGAGCGGGGAAACTTGATCTGCTCGGGGCTGCCGTGCAGCTTCCATGCACCTCCTACGGGCCCTGCCGAACTCCCACACCCCCTGGACGCCTTCTGGCAACTGCACTCCACCCAGACACAGTTCCGCTGCCACCTCTTCTGTCTCAGTTTTCTGACAATCGGCCCCATGTGTTTCTTTGGAGCCTGGAGCTCAGGTTGGGCTCTGGACGCACAGCGGAGCCCCGGCTGCGCCTGCCCCTGGGCCTGGGCCCACCGCTGTTGCCGCTGCTCGCTGGGTTTCCTTCCTCTGACACACAGGCGTGCGGACGCTCTGCTGGAGGCTGGGCGCAGGGGGGACCCAGGGCGCAGGCTGGTGGTGGCTGGAAAGCGGCAGCCTGCAGCCCCCCAGCCAGCGGGGAGCTTGCTTCCAAGGGAGAGCCCTGGGCCCACACGCAGAGACCCCGGCGGCGCAGGTCTCCTCGGGCACGAGGGTCTGATGGGAGTCCCTCTGGGAGCGCGCACTGTGAAACAGGGTCTGAGGCGGTCACAGGCTTCAGAGTCAGACAGGCTGGGTTCCCACGGCCACGTGACCTGTGGCGAGTTACCAGACCTCCGGTGAAACGACAGGGTTGTCTGGGAGGGCTGAGGGAGTGCGTTCACCTAGAGGCTCAGTGCAGGGCCTGGCATCTCTAGTTATCAGTGATAATGATCACGATGACTTCCCTGGACCAAGTGTTTTCTACCTTCAGTATGTTCTAGAAGCTCCTACCTCGGATCGGTAACAAAAGTAAGGAAGTTAGCATGATATAACTGCTTCATAAAATGCAGCTATTATTATTGTTATTATTGTTAAAAGAAACGGGTCCCTGCCTTCAAGCAGCTTACATCAGTGGAGGCAGCGAGTGAACCTGTCTGTTGGGCAGAAAAACCATTTTTGAGGTTTTGGTGTTTGACCTAGATCCCAACTAAACAATAGAAAACCCAAAATACTAAAATATAGTTTCGACTTTCTTGACTTTTTCTCTTCACTTAAATGCTGGTCCTTGTGCCAGTTTAGTGCTCTAAGCCCCTCTGGCAGAGAGTAAGGAAGAGCAATGGAACTCTAAAAAAAGTATTTATGGTTGTGCAAGATTATGCAGAGGAAACAGTCAAAGTGCTTAGGTACGAGTGCGGTTTCACTGTGTTTTATGATTATGTGGGGGGCATAAAACCCCGGGAGCAGGTTCTGGGAAAATCACTCGACTGACCGTCTTTCCCACGAATTTTCCACATGACCCCGATGACATTTTTATGCAGCAGAGAAAGAAAGGGAAGAGATCCGAGTGGGCAGGGTGCCCTGCACTGCAACGTAAAGCGGGCACAGCATGGAGACGGCAAATGTCCACCCCCGCCCCCGCCCCGCCCCTGCCACCAGCCTCCCCTGATGGCGTGTCCTGGTGTCTCGCCGTGGTGCCCGGCCTCGCCGCCTCCTGTGCGCGCCCAGCGGAGCCGGCCGACTTGCATCAGGATAACTGATTCGTGCTCACCAGGTCACGAGGCACTGAGAACAAAACCGGACGTGCACTCATTTGTTCATTGTTTCATTCATCCTTATGTTTTTGCTTTTTTAAAAAAATGAGTTATCATTTACATGAAGTGCACAAATGTTAGGCATACAGTTTGGTAGATTTTTAAGGGGGTAAAGATCTGTGGGCTCACCACACAGAGTAAGATACAGAACATTTCCCCCACCCCAGGAAGCTTCCTCATGCCCTCTGCCCACAAAGATGTCCACTGTTCTTGGTCACTTATTATTATGCAAAACAGCCCTTTTATATAATACTAGAAAGGGCTGGGCGGCTCAGTTGGTTGGACCGTTGTCCTGTGCACCAAAAGGTTGTGGGTTTGATTCGTGGTCCAGACATGTATGCAAGACAACCAATTGATGTTTCTCACCTCTCTCTCCCCCCCTTCCTCTCTCTCTAAATTAATAGACATATCCTCAGGTGAGGATTGAGAGAGAGAGAGAGAGGTTCCAGGGTGAGGGTGAAGTACCGAGTGTCTGGGAAGCGGGAGGTTATTGAGGGTCTGCAATCAGATGGAGTGGCATGGGCTGGAGAGTGGGGCTGGGGAGGTGCCAGCTGAGTGTCATGTGCCCGTGCTGTGCTGACGGCTGGATCCCAGTCTGCTGGACTCAGTGCTGACTCCCCAAGTGCAGTCTGGCTTTTGCACAAACAGGAGCATGGTGGGGCTGGAGGACAGAGGAGGAAATCCCCTCCTTTGTCCAAACACACCTGAAAGGGTTTCCATTCACTGGGTCCCAGCCACGTTCCAGTCTAGCGTCCCTGCAGGTACACCTGGGTCACCTCCGTTCTGAACTCTGGGTGCTCTTGACCTTCTTGGTTCCACATTTACAGCCTGGTGGTTTACGCTCACACATGACTACTCTTCCAGGAGAGGCCTGATGCATTTACCTCTCGGTGGCAACTTTCTCCTCCCCCTGGTTCCTCCGGACCTGTTGTCCACCTGCGTGGGAGCTGCACGAAGTGCGGCATGTGCTCACTAATCCCCACAATCCTCCAGGGAAGGTGCAGTTACCCCACTTCACAGAAGAGGAACCTTAGGCTCAGAGACATGAAGCACAAGACCCACGGTCACGGGCTCATAATCGTCAAGAGTGGGAATCAAGGCGGGTTAGTCTAATCCACACACAGTCACTCGGCTACGTGTCTGCCAGCCGGCTCTCAGCCTGCCTCACAGTCATTCATTTCTTTCATTTCTTCAACAAGCCTGTGGCCACTAACAATGAAATCTGAAAATCCCACCTCCAGGCTGCTTCATACAAGGAGCCACTCGATGTGGGAAAATTCATGAGGAAACAGTGGACTTTTCAGTGTCGGAGTCACGGCTTTGTCTCAGTTTGTCAAGTCGCCCACGTTCTATTCTCGGCTGAATGTCGACGGGCCGTGTGAGCGCCCTGAGCCCCTGTGATGGGAGAGAGACCCAGGGCGCTTTCCCTGGGGAGAGCCGAGCCCTCTCTCTGCCTGCTCTTTTCTCAGGCTGAGCGCCTGCAGGGGCTCGGGAAGGAGCCAGTCTTTTCCGTTGCTGTTCCTTGGCCCGGGGACCAAGGGGGAGACGTGTCCTCTTACAAGATGAGGAGAGGATTGTCCCAGGTGGAGCACATTGCCCTTCGAAAGCACGGTTACATAAGTTTTATCCTGTTACCGAGGCACAGTCTAGGCAGTTGGCTCAGTGCCTGGCCTAGGGTCGTCATTCACTAAATATTCGTTGAATTGAATTAAATTAGAATAATTGAATGAACACTGGACTAAGAAGGATATTTCTGGAAAACAACATGTGCATGTCTTCTGTTACCCTTAAGGTATCGGGCCATCTGGAACCTGAAATAGAAAATAGAAAACTACTGAGCAGACCAGATATCGGAGTAAAATGGAGGGGGCGGAGCAGATAAGACACCAAGTTCATCCTACGCACAGCTCTGGGATTTTAGGCAAATTCTTTTCCTCTCTTTGGAGTTCAGCCCACTCTGCAGCGTTCTGTTTTGTTTCATTTTGCTTTTTAAAACAAAAACATGTATTCGTTGCCAAGGGCTGCCATAACAAATGATCACAAATTGGGTGGCTTAAAACCGTAGAGATTTATTCCCTCACAGTTCTGGGGGTTCCAAGTCCGGCACGCAGGTGTTGGCAGGGCTGGTTCTTCTGGGGGGTCTGCGGGGGAGTCTGTTGTGTGCCTTCTCCCAGGCTCTGGTGGCTGCCCGCTCTCCTTGGCATGCCTTGGCCTGCAGCTACATCGCACAGTCTCCGTCTTCATCTTCATGTGGCTTCCTTCTCCGTGTGTCTGTCTGTGTCCCAAGTTCCTTCTCTTACGAGGACTCCAGTCACACAGGATTTAGGGCTGCCCTAATCCAGTGTGACTTCTTTTTAATTTATTCCATCTGCGAAGACCCTATGTCCAGTGAAGGGCCCATGCTGAGGCTCTGCCTGGGCATGAACTGTTGAGCAGCGCGTAGCACATCACAAATGAGAAAGCCTTTCCTGCTCCTGATGCTGCATGGATGCTTCCGTACATGGCCTTGAGGATGGGATGCCGAGTGAGACAAGCCAGTCACCACGAGACAAGCACTGTATGATTCCACTTCTCTGAGGTTCCTCAAGTGGTCAAATTTGTGAGATAAAACGTGAAGCGGCGGTTGCGGGGAGCCGAAGGGAGGGGGAATGAAGAGTTCTCGTATACGGGGTACAGAGTCTCGGTTTGGCAAGATGAAGAGTTCTGGAGATTGCTGTACAGCGCTGCGAGTACATTTCACACCACTGAAGCAGACGCATAAGGAAGGCAGTAGATTTTATGTTCTGTGTATGTTGCCACGATTAAAAAACATTTTTGATCCTTCCTGGCCTCGCTTGGAAATGTAACTTACAGCATCGTTCTAGGTCGTGCTAAGGAAACTCTGTTCTGAGTTCCATAGACCTTTTGCAGTGAGCGTCGCTTGTGAATGAATGCGTGCCTGCCTGGGCTTCAGCGCTTCCCTCTGTTCTGTCTCCTTTTCTCCGATGCTGCAGCTACAACCTGGGCAGCGGCGTGGCGTCCATCGTGGTGAACGGCTCCTTCCATGACGGGCGGTGGCACCGGGTCAAGGCTGTTCGGTGAGTACCCGCCGCAGCGCAGGCCCGGGCCAGAGCCCAGCGGAGGCGGGAGGTGCTCTCACGTTCCCTCGGCCCCACTGCCCTCCCCCACCACCTTGCCCTGCTCCCACACTCCTGGCCCGGCCGTTCGGGGCATTTTGCCACCAACTCCCACCTGTGTCCTTCATCGGCACTGACAGGCCCGAGAGGCTGAACTCCCGATTCTTCATCCAGCGTGACTTTCCGGAGCAATGACTTTCTGATGGCTCCGCTGGAATTTAGTGAGATCTGGATATCTCTGGTGAGATGAGACTTTGGGGCATGTGGACTTTGAGGAATGCTTCACATTTCATTACGTAGGCAATTTCCCACATTTCCTTTGACATCACGTTACCTTTAAAAGCTATGTGTATCCTGCCCCAATTATATATCTCCCCTCTGTGGGAGTCACTATCCTGGCCTCTGATTAACTTTGGGTGAACTGCTCCCTTAAAATGATAGCTTTGCGACCTGTGTCCATATTTCTAACTGTGTTTTGAGAACCACAATAGCAGACCCAAACTCAGCTGTTTGAAGAAAGCTGTCCTGCCATGGTTGATGAAGGTTCCAGGAGCTGAGCTGGGCAGAGTTTTTGATCTGGGTTCCCTGAGAATTTACTGTGACCCCTTCTGGGGAGGTCAGCTGGGGAAGTCAAAGCTGAGGCTCGGGGGACACGGGGCCACCGACGTCAGTTTCCTACTCTGCGCATGCCCAGGCTGTGGCGGGAGCAGCCTCTTGTCCACTGCGTGCACCCAGGCTGTGGGCGGAGTAGCCTCTTGTCCACTGCGCATGCCCAGGCTGTGGGCAGAGTAGCCTCTTGTCCACTGCGCCTGCTGTGGATTCCCTGGAGAGGATGTGAGGACACAGAGGCAGGTCTGTGCCCACCCGCCACCCAAGTAGTCTGGAAGCCCTTGTGACAGAGATTTAGATGAAACCCCAACTCTGACTTGTTGAAAAAAGAAATGTCTTTCCACAGTGAGTATTTATAGGCTTGATCTAAAATGCATTCTAGAATGTAAGTTAAAATGCTCGTAGTCCAAACCAGCTCCACGATATGTCAAACTGTGTGGCCTCTAAACTCTTCATTCCTCTCTCCTACTCATCTGTAAAAGGGCTTGCTCAGACATCCAGAGAAAGGAAATGCTTGACCACGCTTGATCTCTGTAGCTCCCATCCTGCGAGCTCCCTGCTCTCAATTTTCTTAAATAGAGAAGGTTGGTAGGACCTCAGACCTTGTGAGAGGATTTTTAAATGCTCTAAATTGGTGCGGTTTGATTGTGTGCATCAGGCCACATATTGGCAGGGATTCCGGGCACTTCCTGGGCATCTAGGGAGACAGAGGTTAAGTGACTTTCCCAAGATCATGCAACTGTTTGTGGGCAGATCCAAGAGCTTTTGATCTTAGATCAAAGCTCTTGCCGTCCCACCCCATGGAGGAGCCCACCCCAGCTAAGATGTCAGATGTTTTGGAGGGATAACAGGGAATGTTCCACGAGGAGAAACTCAGATGTCAGACCACCATGCTTGGCACCATGAAGGTGGTTTGCAGAGTTGGCTCTTGCTGCTGTAATCACCAGCATCTCCCCTAGTGGGCCTGAGGTTGCGTGAGGGCTGGGCAGAAGGAAGGGACACGAGGACCCGGATGGATGGGAGAACTCAAACAGATGTGCGCTGCACTCCCCGGGGCAGACAAGCCTAGAGGGGACGGCGCCACAGGCTCAAGCAGGAGCTGGGGCCAGGCCGTGGGTGGTACAAGCAGGGCTGTATGGAGACCTTCGTTGTCCACAGCCGCTCGGAGGCAGAGACAGGCCAGCAATGCAGACTTCTCCAAAGGGAGCCTCGCTTTGTGCGGTGCCTTGCTCTGAGCAATCCTGCTCTTGTAGGCATTAATCCTCACAGAAAAGAGAAAGCAAATTCTCACTTGTAATGCATCCTCAGGATGCCAGGTACTTTACATAACAAATCTTAGTTAACGTTCGCAGGTTCGCAGCGACGCAAGTTTTATAATCTCCATTTGATGGGTGAGGGTGACGATGTGTTGATAAAAATAAGAACGCACCCCCACCACTCTTCAGAGCAGGTGTGTCAGGGCCCGCGCTCTGCGCTGTGCACACACGCCGTGCACACATGGTCAGTCTCTGGTCTCCAGAGCAGCCTCGGGAGACCAGCTCCGTTATTCCCATTTCAGAGGAAGAGGTGGGGCTCCACAGGTTGCCTGCTCATCCTTCCACCACCGTGAGCCCTGTACTGTTCCAGGCAGAAATTGACATTGTGTCTGGGCATCTGGGGTCGTCACTGCACAGCACCAGCATCCTCGCCTTGATGGGCTTGCCTTCTGATGGGAGGCAACAGACAGTAATACACATAACCAGGATGTTCATGACGTGTCAGGTTGGAGGGTGTTACCGCGTTCATTCTCCTACTTCAGGTACGATTGATTATAAGACATAGCCTCACTTTAGAGATGTAGGAAACGGAAAAGTCTTATAATTGATGAGTTAAAGTGGAGAAAGTGGAACTTTTTTAGAGTGATGAGGGGAGAGGCAGGCCAGGCCAGGCCAGGCCAGGCATT
This sequence comes from Micronycteris hirsuta, assembly GCA_004026765.1. Taxonomy (NCBI): domain Eukaryota; kingdom Metazoa; phylum Chordata; class Mammalia; order Chiroptera; family Phyllostomidae; genus Micronycteris; species Micronycteris hirsuta. The sequence continues at coordinate 55,989 of PVJI01006706.1, read as the reverse complement.
GCCGATCACGGCCCCCGGGGTGAGGCTCTGAAGGAGCATGTCCACGGGTGGTGGGGTGTCTGGGGGGCAGGGTACGGTCTCGAGGGCGAGGGCAGGATGGGGGACAGACCTCTAACGCCAGCTGCTGTACGAGTTGCTCTCAGGAAGTGAGGCCTGGGCCTTCAGATTTACAGCATGTACCCCCCTCCCACACAGGAGCGGAGCTAGGGACCTCTAGAAGGTGAACGAGGAGCTGAAAGCAGGAAGATTGGTTTAAAGTATTTACTTGGATTCACTGGAGGACTTAGAGTCCAGGCCCTCCCTCGACTCCATGCAGCTGACACACTGCCCTACCCTGACCCATGGAAACATAGCAAAGTCCATTCCCTGGACAAAGTAAACCAAGGGTGTCTGGAAGGGGAGACATGAGGTCTAACTAAATCCTGGACCACTGCGTGCCGTGCAGATTAGGACCGGGGACTTCGTGACTACTGTTGAATAGTAAGAAATCCATTTTGAATGCTAAGAAATCCATGATTCTTTCCCCATAATTGGGATTCCAGAATGCTGGCAGCCAGACACAGAAAGGAGAGTAGCAAACCCAGGTGTCCCCAAGAAATGCTTGAGCCGGGTCACGGCTCCCTGAAGTCACCATCAACAAAGCTCCCAGTCTGCCTTTCAGAGCTCGACACCCCACTAGGGAGTGGCAGTCAGCGGTCAAAGGCATCGGAACACATTTCTGGTGTAAAAGACAGGTCTCAGAACAAACAGATGTAATAGAACAACGTGGAGGAAACAGTCTCTCAGTGAAAAAATGATGTAAATATTAATGTCATCAGAGAGATAAGAGGGGTTATTAACCCAAGAAACAAGAACTGTTTGTTACAAAAAAGAAGCATTAAAAATCAATAAAGAATTCTTAAGAAAAAAGAGACGTGCAGCCGGGGTCGGTGTCCCCCCGGGGCTGTAGATGCAGACGCACTCTTGTGCAGAAGGCCCATGGCTGAGTGCTTTGGAAAACCTGCACAGCCCTTGCCACAGGTGCACACCTCTGCTCCACTGTCCTCAGAGTCACTTTCCGGTGACTCTTTGGGTCTTTTAGAAGCTGCTAAGCCATTCTTCGTCCTTCCCTAGAGTAATCCTCCCCCTACAAAAACTGCTCCATCCCCATTGTGCTCAGAACACCATCCAAAGTCACCACTGTGTCACCAGAATGGCCGCCCCGTTCTGGCTCTTCTCCGGCTCCCCCTCACCTTCAGGACCGGTGCTGCCTGAGCTCCCAGTGCCCCTCCCCCTCAGCTTCTGGCTTCCTCTCCCTCCACTCTGCTCCCACCTGCGCAGTCCTCTGGGCTTGGTCTGCACTAACCTCCTCGTCTTCTCGCTCTTTCCGCAGCGGCTTCCTGTTGGCATTAGCTTCCCCCTTCACTCGACCCACCCAGCCCGCAAAACTAGTCTCAGGCAGCCTGTCCTTGGAGAAGCTTTCCATGACCCTCCGTCCGCCTCCTGTGTAATCCCACGGTGTCCTGGCCTTCTTCCTCCACAGAGCGGAGGACACCGAGCTGTCGTTCGTAATTTCATCGTTTTGTGTTCCTCAGCAGACCTAACGCTCCTGGGGGCCAGGAATGTGTGTGTGTTTAGTTTTTTCCATTTTTGCAGCCCTGTCATTTAGCATAGTGCCTGGTGCATAGTAGGTACTTTAATATATTTTTATGAAGATGACTTGGATGATGGAATGACGTTCCAAAAATGGTGGTGGCTTTTCCAGGGATGGCCCGTCGGGGAAGATCACTGTGGACGACTACGGGGCCAGGACAGGCAAGTCGCCCGGCACCATGAGACAGCTCAACATCAATGGGGCTCTGTTCGTGGGTAAGTGACCTCGGGCCAGATCCGAACACGCCCGTGCCTTTTCGTGTTGCTCCACTTGCCGTGCGGGGGCTCCTCCGAGCCGAGCCCTCCCCTGGATCAGACACATACTTGGAAATAGGAAGCTCTCCAGAGAGCTCGTTCCCCCATGTTCTGAACTTGTGACTCATGGCTGAGAGGGCAGGAAGCTCTTAGACGCTTTTGGGCTTTGGATGCATCTACCAGGAAAACCATGCTTTTCTTGTTTATAGAACAGGAACCTGCTAAATATAGCTCCCCCTGGAAGGAGCGGCTGGCTTTCTGGCCCCTTTCAGAATTAGCAGGAGTGGTATTTTTGGGACTAGCTCGGAACCCGCTAGTGCAGACACGTAAGTATGAAAAGATGTCTCCATCCATGTCTTTTCTAAATGTGAACTTAATTGAAAGCAGCCAGCATCAGTGTTTTCCTTTCGGTTTAAGGGGACATTACCTCTAACTACACACTACGTTTTATTGACATTATACAACATTTCAAAATTTACCAGATACTCTTTGGTTTGAAGTGGCCCACTGGGTCAGAAGTCACACGTGAAGGAGCTATTTATAGCCTCTGGTTGTGTATCCGACTGAATCAAGTCAACCTGTTCCTTCAAGGATAGTTGTCCATCAGACACTATGCGTGGAGCAGTTCGAGGGGCCTGGGGCCCTCACTCACCCATCAGCCAAGGGACGCCTTGATCAGTAGGCACACTTGGGTGTCCTAAGGAGACAGGGCCCCCTTTGGCTCACCCCGTCCCCCTCTGGCTTCCTGGCAGGTGGCATGAAGGAAGTCGCGCTGCGCACTAACAGGCAGTACGTGCGAGGCCTTGTGGGCTGCATCTCTCATCTCACCCTGTCCACCGATTACCACGTTTCCCTCGTGGGGGACGCCGCGGATGGGAAGAACATCAACACCTGCGGAGCCAAGTAACGCCAGCTGGCCTCGCCCAAGGGACAGAGCCTTCCATCCTGAGAACCCCCGAGGGGGCCCCCAGCCCCTGCCGACGCCGTGCACCAAGGCACAGGGGCCGGCTGCGTTTGTTCTCATCGAGGGGAAAGCGCGCCCGGATGAGAAACTAGAACCCAGACAGGAGTCCCTGTGTGGCCTTTCCTGCTGACACTCCATGGGCCAAACCCGACGGAATCTTCTGTGCAGGAAGCAGCAGACTTTGTCCATTGAACATGCAATGGCTGCCAGAGATCACACATCAGGCCGAGCCGGGCCGTCAGCTGCAGCTCAGTGACTGTGTTGTGAGTCATGATGCATTAAACAAAGAAAGAAAAGACCCAAAGGGCAGATTTAAAATACTTCTCTCCCTCCCTGACTCACATGCTTACTGACAGCAGAATGACTGTGTGACCTTGAGCCTGGAATTTCTCACCTTGGCCCACGAGTTATTAGGATTAACCCTTTCCACTCCTCACTGGCTGTTTCAGTGTGCTCTGACTTGTCCGTGGAAATAAGGGGGAGGGGAGACTAAAGGTAGACTCGTAACCGTCCTGCTGCCCCTGAAGTTGGCCTTTAGTGAGGGGTCCCTGCTTTTTCTATTGTCAATCTAAGGAAGTGGGTGCCCTGATTTTGTAGCTGTCCTTTTGTACATGTATATTTTTATAGCTGCAGAGTGTCCACATAGTATAATTTTGCAAGTTTGGGTGGCCAGCCCTGAATTCTTTGCACAGTTCCTAAAAATGTTCTTTCTCCCAGAGGAGACTCGTTGGGACCCTTAGTGGTATCAGTGGGGTAGGGTAGGTAACTTGGGGTGGGCATTGTCTTGGGGAGCTGACCATTCTCCTTTGGTAAATGCTGACGGCTGGAGGAAATGAATTGGAAGCTTCCCCAATAAGCAGGTTAAAAGGTACATGTGTTACTGGGGGCGGGGGTGGGAGAAGGGGGCACTGTCATTTCTGTTTTCAGAGGGGAGGACTGTCTATAGTGAACTCGATCGAATAAAGGAGATGAAGAAGGCTAGAGCTCCTTCATTCAGTCCTTCGTCGGTGAAGGTGCCCGTGGCCCGTGCCGTGGCCACGCCCAGAAATGGACGCTAAGACCATTCACGTCTCTGAGGCTGTGCTGGGGGTGAACAGCAGGGCAATCAGCCGTCCCTTTGCTATTCACACACGTGTTGCGGTGACAGCTGGCTTGCTGGCAGGTCCCTGTGGCGGGGCTCGCTGGGGGAAAGGTGAGATGAACACTGGCCCCGAAGAGCAGGGAAACCTGACCCGACACACAGAGGAGCCTGTGTCCGGTCCCCGTCACGACTCAGCTCCGGTTTGTGCCACATTCACACAGCGAAGACGCTGGGCCTTGTGCGGAGTGTACCGTTGGCACCTGGGTGAGAACTCTGTGAAATGAAAAAAGAAATGAGAGACGTTCACTTTGTGCTTCCAGCTTCTGGCTCCTGTCTTGGGGACCCTTTGATGAGCAGGATCCTTCTTCCCGGAGGAGTAATGGTAGCCAAAACAACAACGACAATAATAATTCATTCTCTCCTACATATGTGTCCCGTGCGTGCTGTTGGAGAAAAGCCACATGGCAGCAAGTGGGTTTTACCACCTCCCAAATACCCTCACCCCAATTCCTTTTCCGTGGAGGTCGCTCGGGCCAGTGCTTCCCAAGATATAACAGAGCAGCTTTCACAGCACATTTTGAATCAATTGCCTTTAGCTAAAAAATCATTGTGATTTTAGCACAATATCCAGCTGAGCCGAAGCCAGAAGAGCTGTGTTATAGATGAGCCATTGTTCCGTGCAAGTATCGTCCAGGGAAGGATGCAGTGATCCAGGGCCGGGGGCTCAGGAGCGTGTGAAATGGGGGAGGGCTCTGAACCACCGACTTGGGTGGGATGCAAAGGGGGCTGCAAGGGGAGGGGTGGCCCACACGGCGATGGATTCAGGGCAGCACAGATCCAGCTGGGGGGAGAGAGGGACGCAGGGTGCCGGGCCCCGGGAGGAGCCGATCACATGGGCGGCTCTGGTTAGGAGAACAGGGTTAGAAACTACCCCCCTCGCTAGGGGGAAGGCTCTTTGACCCTGGTGGTGCACAAAACCCGGGAGATGTGGGATGACTTTGTACAGCACAGGTGGTTGTGAGGATAAAAACTTTGTCCCGAAGCTGAGAAATTAGACCTGGGTCCAGAAGGCAGGAGAGCTGAGATGGTCGGAGCCGGGCCTGAGGGTGCCCTGTTTTCCTTCTGAGTGTGTCTGCTGTCTACAATAATGCTGCGTGACAAACAGCCACACACCCACCGTGGCACATCAGAATATGTGTGTGTCGCTTACATGCCTTGAGTGGTCAGTTGGGCAGCTGCCCCGATCCTGCTGGACTCTTCCCCTGCGTGGCAGTCGGCTAATCTAGGACAGCCTGGCCTGAGGCAGCGGGGTGACTTGAGCCAGTTCCATGTGCTCTCATGGTCCTCCTGGGACCCGTGGGGTGCGCACGCCCTTGGCATGACGCAGGAGGAGGCCACAAGCACCGGAGTAGAGGCGGGAGGCCTCGTGCAGCCGAGGCTTAGAACTACCACCTGCCACTTCTGCCACATCTTCATGGTCAAAGTTCGTAGGTGCGAGAGATGAGAATGCAGACTCCGTCTGCCACCACCTGGTCAAGGGCATGGGTGCAGGGAGGGTGACAATCGGGGCCATGAGTGCCATGAACCCAAGTCACGTGCTGTTGGGAGAAGTGATGCCTTAGTCCCTCTGCGGCGACCACTGGGCTTGAGGGTGGGGCCTGTGAGTCCTCAGTGCCTGGCCCGGCCCAGCCGGGTCCAGCAGGGCAGCACTCGCCCCCCCCCCCCCCCCCCCCCCCCCCCCCCCCCCCCCCCCGCCACCTCCTCTGCTGCGTCCCTGTTCTCCCTGTTCCTCCACCTGCCCTCTGCCAGTTGGCGGCATCGTTTTTCCCAGGAGGGGGGCTGGCCGAGGGGCGGCAGCTCTGGGGAGGCTTGTTGGGGAGGGCAGAGCAGCCGGAGAACTGGAGGGCTCACATGGTCCCGTCCTGCCCAGGAAGCGCATCGAGAGGCAGGGGTTTGTGAAAAGCCCCGGCCCACCATCGGGGTCTGGGCAAACCCCCAGAACTTCCCCTGTGTTCCACTCGAGGATGGCTGGAGGGTGGGGTGAGGGAAGGGGCTGTTCTGGCTTTTCCTATGAAAACTGACGTTCACAACCCGTGCTTCCCCTAAGCCCGGTCCTGGGGTTGCTGGCAGGCAGGTCTGTGGGGTCGCCCTAGTCCCCACGCCCCCCCAGGAGCGGTCAGGCACCCGCGCTGAATGCGGCCTGGCTCTCCGCCCCCCTGTGTGCCTTTGGTTTCCGGAGCCGGCCCCGTTCCAGCCTGCGGGCGGCTCCAACACAAACAGGCCTCTGCTTTCCCTTCTGCTTTCCTTCCCACTTCCCTCCCGCCTTCCCGCCGCCCTGCCTCCGCCCCTAGTGGGAGGAAGGAGCTCGGAAATGTGCCCGGAGCTGGCAGGCCAGGGCTTTCCACTTGGAGGGAACACTGCATTTTTCACCTTTAACCTAGAAAAATATGGTTCTCAGAAAGCTTGTTTTTAGCACTGAACGTTCCCAAAGGAAGAAGAATGGGGAGTAGGGGAGGGGCTTGGCAGCCCCTCTTGGGCTCTGACGGCCAACCCTTGGCCCCAGAGGGCTGCTGTTCCCTGGCAGGGGGGCCCTGGGGGGACAGGCAGCCTGTGGAGCACAGGGGACAAGGAAGGCGGAAGTCCCAGCCCCAATGGAGAGGCCGTGGAGACCCCAGGACAGGGGCTCGCACAAAGCAGGAGCCGCTTCTGCTCCCCTCGCCTTCAGCGGGGCCCAGTCCTGGAGGGCCCTGGAAGGGGTGGGGTGCAGGTGCGCCCACAGTGCAGCGGGGTGTGCCATGAGCTCTCAAAGGCAGGACGACCACCCGAAGGAGCCCACAGCGGAGAGGGCTGCCAGCACAGGATAGAACCAGAACCCCAAATCCAGGCTTGGGGCTGCTTCCGCCCCCTCCCACAGAGGCGTTGCCCAAGATGGAGAGCCGGGTCATTCAAGGACATGTCCACCCCGGATTTCCAGAGCACACCCTACACACAGCAGGGAAAGGCCAGCCACCCTGAGGCCATGAGGTAAAGGGTCTGAAGGGGACAGGGGGCCCTTGGGAAGCTGCAGCTTACAGGTGGGTGGTGGTGTTCAGGCAGCCAAGCGACCGACCAGCTCAGCGCAGGGCCTGGCTTCTGGGGCAGGCCCTGCGAGTAACCACACTTCAACCTCACGTTCAAAGAATGTTCTGAGTAACAGCGCTCCCTCAATGAGGCCAGAGCAGATGGGCACGGCCTGTCTGACTCGGGAAGACGAGGCTGGCTGGGAAGACCGGGCCCCGCCGTGAAGACACAACCGTGACGCTTCGCTGCGGAGCTTTCCTCCCCGTTACCCCGACCTTCGGATGCAGCCTGCCCCAGGACGCAGGGTGGCTCAGCAGCGCCCGGGGCTCCCTCGGGTGGCCTGTCCTTGGCAGTATAGTCTTGTGGCGGTGGGGGTTGGGCACAAGCCAATTCCTAGTCACAGTCCAGCTCTCCTTCCAAAGTGCTCTCACTGCAGGGGCTGGGGGCTGAACAAACCTGCAAGCAGACCAGAGCCAGTCCATAGGAGTGGGGCTCAGGGTTTGACGTCTTTGCCCTTCTCTCCTTTGCCTTCTTCTCCACAAATAACCTCCAGGGCTCAGGGGAGCTGCTGCGAGCTATTTCCAAGCAGCAGGGAGCTCCCCTGGGCCCTGCTGAGCTCTAGTGAGGCCAAGGGCTAGAGGAGCCGGGCAGGCCACAGAGAGCGCTCCTCACCTCGCCCCCCCTTCCTGCCCGCCCTTGCCGAGGCTTCTTTGTCCTAGAAAGTGCGCGGCTCCTGGAGCACTTGTCTTTTCCTGGAAAGATGTGAAAGGAACGCTATGTCTCAGCTTTTGGGATGAGGTTGCTGCTTTCCTATTGGCCTGTGTTTGTCTCTCTAACTTGCACAGGCACAGAAACCTCCGAACATGTGGTATGGCCTCCCCTAAGGTCCCAGGTCCCCGCCACGGCCCAGCCACAGGGATTTGGCCTCCCTGCACAACCTTACACGGAGGGGCTGCAGCTCCAGCTTGGCTAAAGGATGACTTGGATTGCAACGTCTCTGAGAAGGAAGGCCAGGGAAGCTCAAGAAATTTGTTCATATAATAAACTCATTTAGAAACAAAAGTCACAGGCACCACGCCAGGGCATTAGCTGCGGAAGACCTTCTGAGAAACCAGCCAGAGGCAAGCAGAGGCAAAGTAAGGGGCTCAGACCCACAGCTGGGGAGCAGAGGGGCGCACTGTTTTAAGGCCGGCTGCATGGTCTTAATTACACATATTAATACATTAATAAGTTTTATGTACGAAAATTCACACATTCACATAGGAAAATGTCCTACAGGATAAAATAAAACTATTTAGTTAAAAATAGCTAATGCAGCCCTGGCTGGTGTGGCTCAGTGAATTGAGCGCCGGCCTGTGAACCAAAGAGTGGCCGGTTCAATTCCCAGTCACGGCACATGCCTGGGCTGCAGGCCAGGTCCCCAGTAGGGGGCGTGTGAGAGGCAACCGCACACTGATGTTTCTCTCCCTTTCTCCCTCCCTTTCCCTCTCTCTGAAGATAAATAAAATCTTAAAAAAAAATAGCTAGTGCTGAGTAAGAAGATTATGTGATTTTTTTCCCTTTTTCCTTGTGTCTGTTTTCTAGTGTTTCTTCAGTGAGCCTGTAGTGAGTATCTATGGTTGGGTCCAGTCAGAATGTCACGTTCCTTCTTGTGGGGGACTGGCTGTCCTCCAACTCTAATGCATGGTTCTTGTGAAAGTGGCCCTTGGGGACGTCTGGCTAGAGAGAAGGAAGTTCGGCCACAGAGAAGAGACACGCGTCACTTCTGGGAGGAGTGTGGGTCCCAGGGCTCACCTCCCCAAAGGAGAGGCCTGGAGTCAGGCATGGGCTGTGTGTCTCCTAGAGAGGCGGGTGGCAAGAGAGGAGGGAAAAGCGGTGGGGACAGGAGTGGGTCCCTTGATCATGGGGATTGTCAGCTGGCGGGATAGAGAGATGCTTACCCGGAACAATGAAAGGAATTCTAAAGTGGGGTGGTGGCCGGTGGAGGGGGAGGGGTGGTGGCCGAAGGGCTCTAACCTGTTGTCACTCAGATGCAGCCCTTTATCAAGGAGACAGAGGGGGAAGGCATGTTGCCTGAGGGAGGACAAAGGGCAGCTGTCCGGCTGGACACCAGCACCCCCACCGCAGGGAGCCCGCCAGTGTTTCGACAGGACCCCAGCTTCCCTCGGCTGGAGACCATTGCACAGGAGGATGGCCTCTGTGAAGTAATGCATCTCTAATACCCCGGGGAACACATGGAGCCACTTCCTCCCCCACCCCCCACCCCCCGGACATAATTATTTAAAGAGTGTTTATCAAGCACTTGTGACGCAGCAGGTAAGCAGCAGGTACGACTACACTATGCTCTGTGGATGCAGGGGTGGCTGAGACGTTGTTCCATTCCCGTTGCAAGCTCAGCGTCAGACCTGTGCTCAGGGCTGCAGAGAGGGGCGGGCGCTGCGGAGGCCGATGCCCGGGTCCTGGGGCCCTGGGGCCCTGGGGCAGGCGTCTGTGGGCCAGCAGCGCTCAAACTGAGGCTGAGGACGGAGGGCGTGCAGAAAGGTGCACGGTGCGTTCCACCACGCGGGATCCGATCCTGTGGGGCATCTAGCAGGCCTTCTGGGTAACGGAGACCTGTGTGGGTTTGGATATATTCTAGAGCCAATCCCACCCCCTGACACTCACCATCCACAGTAAAGCCTGACACGTGAACTGAATGTTGCCCTTAATCCTGCAGAAACAGACCCTCTGACCTGGTTTGAAAGCACAGACACCTGTAAGGCGGACAGCAAGTCAGGTGTTGCTGAGGTTTCTCTAGGGGGCGCTATTTACACTACCTGGAATCCTCACGACTCAGGGGAAGGTTACGAAGACCTCACTGCCCAAGCTGAGAATGAAAGGTCCAGTAACTTCTCTCAGGCCACCCAGGCAGTAAGTGGTGACCTTGGACCCGAGCCTGGTCTGAGCAGCTCGGGTGGGGCAGCGGCAGCCCTGGCCCTGAAACCTGTGTTAGCCACCCTGGGAAAGGAAAGGAGCCCACCCCGTGGTCGTTGAGAAAATCGGACTCCAGGTCCATCTCTGAACGGTGCAGGTTGTCTGCATTTGCAGCTGGGCAGTTTGGGACCAGGAGGGTCCAGTTGTTACTATTCTGCTTCCTCAAGGCTCCCTGGCTGGCCCAGCAGCCCTGGGGAACGTGGGAGCGAGGGCTGCGTGAGCAGCGCCGATGGAGACACGGACAGACTGGCTCTGCTTTTGGAGCCTCAGCCTGGGCATCTGTAGATGCCTCTGCAGCAGTGAGGACACCGGCTGGGGGCCTGAGAGGAAAGAGACTAAATCTGAGCTGAGACTTGACGTTCTTTCTCACCTGTCAAGTGTTGGGAGGCAGGTAACAGGTGGGGGCGGCTCGGTAACTGCCCTGCGAGCTTTGTAACGTGATCCCCGCTCCAGGTTTTGATGAGCAGTCATCCTCAAAAGCTTTTCTTGTCTCTTTGATCTGAGACTAATCACTCTGGGATAGAATTAGCTCTCATTCAATCCCAAATCAGTTCAAGACATCTCTTGTTCCTTCGACTTCTCTGTACTTTTAATTCAATTTTACTGTCTCTCCAGGGGAAGGGTAATGGATCGAATAGTTAGGCCACGCAGAATGAATTCTTACACAGCTCTTTCGTAAAGAACTTGAGTTTGTAAGCTAACCTTTTGGCGTCCTGTAGAATGCCATACATTAAAAAGATTATCCATACATCACTAATTCTCTTTCCCCTGGAATGAATCATGACTTCATTCCTCCTGGAGCTGATGGTGTTATTTTGGTTCAAGAATTCCCATCTGGGAAGCAAGTTATGCACGGAGACCTCCCTGAAGGACAGACTGTGTGCGTGAGCTCTGCTAGTGCTTAAATATGAACATGGGTCACAGCTAGTTTAAAATTCGTCCACAATTCTTCGGGTTAAATCCAGGTCCACTCAGAGTCCAGCTGTTACTCTAGGTAAGCCACACATGAATACTTAATTTCTCCCCTTATCTTAAATAATTTCTAATTAAGGTCAATTCATACTTTAAAATTTCTGAGGTTTTGCTGAATGACTGTATTTCCAAATGCAGCAACGTGCAATGGAATTTTGATATATTCCTAGAATCTCCAAAAATGTTGAGGTTATCTTCATAGGAAATAAATGAAAAGCCCAAGGTTGAAGGACCAGTATTCATTTTATGAAGTTACATTCCCGCTCTTTGATTATTTTTGTGCTAACTTCCCTTGTAACTAGAATAGAGGTTTAACGGAACATGCGAAAGGCTGTGCCAATGGCAGAGCAATAAAAGCCTTAAAAATTTAGCTCCGGCCCCACGGGACCGACCGCTGCGGCTGTTGAACCAGAAGCATGGACGGCAGAGCAGAAGCTGCTTCTCCTGCGTGCTAACACCGGAAGGAAAACACCACCACCAATGCCCACATTTATCAGTGTAGGTTGTAAGAAAATATATTTATTTTTTCCATGACAATACTACGATAAAACTGTTAAATACATGCATGTTTTAAAAACAGACATGAGTAACATCTTCAGGAGTTAACAGCCAAGCATACTAGTTTTACATTTAAGGTCTCTTAGTGATAGGTTATTTATATTCTATGTTCTTGCTATAAACATGTTTTCCAAAAGATATTGAAACTTAAGTTGTGAAATTATACAATGATATAAAATGACCAAATTTTCCATTCGAATGCAACACACTCTCCAGATTTTCACAAGGCAGAAAACACTTGTCATCTGTGTAAATCAAGTTGTTTTGTTCCATATATTAAACTCGGAATTCCGCGAATCAGACTGAATCACGCAAATATCCTACAACCTATGGTTGGCTTCCTATATATGTGTTTAAATGTTTCCTTATATGATTAAGCATGATTTTTAGAGACAGAACATCACAACTGATCACTCGGGTCAGAAAAGAGGTCCGCAGGAGTAACGTTTCGAGAAATGAGAAAGGGAACAGTTTTAGGTCTGCAGTTTCTCCCTGTCTTTCAGCTACATTTGCACACGCCTGACCAAACAAAAATTAGTAAACAATTGCTAGTATTTATTTAAAAAAATTGAAAATATTTAACATATAACATCCCCTTTGAAAAAACAATCACTCTACAAACAACCTTATAAAAAAACAAAAACTTATATCTGTTCACAGTATGTGTATTTTGTAAACAGTAATTCACTATAATGCAATTTTGAAAGTAAAAATGGTGATTTCCTAGCATTCTAAGAACTTATGGCCAGCTGAAAAGTAATACAATCCCACTAAAAAAAGTTGAGGATTTTAAAATGATTTGACCTACAGACATACTTTTTTAAGGTGGCACCATCTCAAATTTAGGATGTCCTTCTTTACAGGCTGAGCTTTTTAAGCAATTCTGAATTTCTTTTTAAAGGCTGTGTTCATACTTTCCCTAAACATGATGTTGGAAGACAAAAATTAAATGGAAGACTATATCATAAATAATGGGGAGAAGTAGTTGGAATCAAAATGGGGGCACAATATTTGAAAAAAAATACATAAAAATGATTATTCAGTATTGTTTTCTTTGATCACATGCAAAAACACCAATGTCAAACTCAACAGCTAACTTGCCCATTTTAATAATAGTGTTACCGTCAGCAAATCTTTTGATGTGTTATTACACACCACTGGAATGCTTAGAGAAAATAGTAAGTTCAGAAATTAAAAGTTACTCATTTAAAAATGGAGTAACTCTAAAGGGAGGCACGTTTTTAACATGCATAAGGGAACTCAATACTCTTCAGTGAGCTATCCAACCGGGTGCACAAACTATTTCTGGCTTAAGTGCTGCGTAAGGTCTACATTGTTTATGACTTTATTTTAAAAAGTTCTGACTGGCTACTGCAAAGGCAATCTTAGGAGAGATATGTAAATATAAAATCAACTTCCTTTTTAATTAAATACTAATTTTTTACCCACTCACATCTCTTAGTTTTTAGGGCGAGTTATTGCAACCAAAAAGTCATGCAAATCACTATGGGTCTGTATCTGGTTAACATTCAATCAGTTATAATTTACTTAAGAAGTTCTGAATGTTTTGTTTCTATGGTTCTTCAGCTAGGCACTTACACATGAAAACATTCAGAGGATTTTCTTCTTAAAATGCTACTTTTAATTTTCGTGAAAGTGTTGCACAGTTAGAATCTGTCTTGCATAGGTAAACTGTTTATAACCAGCACACTCGTAATCCAAAACATGAACATTCTCAACAGAGGGACAAACCAGCACTAGTTGTGGTTAAACATAATAGAATCCTGTCATAGTGTGCAATATAGTAATTCCATAGATTTGGATATATTCTAGATCAAATCGCATCCCCTACAACTTTACCGTCCACAGGAAAGCCCGCTGCATGAACTGAATGCCGCCTTTACTCCTCCAGACCGGCATCGATAGCAGCCCTGGGACATAATCCATGAAGACAGAAAGGGACCAACATCAAACCAAGTAATTCCCAATGATATTCTAAGGTCATATCTAAAAGGTGCGTGTCCAGCAAGGTTGGCCACAAATCCTTTTCTCGTGTGGAAAAGTTCTTTTGAATATAAATGATGGGCATGGTTCCACGAAACTTTGTCTCAGCAGGAAAGACCGGTTTAAAATAAAGGCCTCAGAGGGAAGAACGAGTGCTTATATTGATCAATGAAGCTTGCACACCCGTGTACTGCTGCTTTGCTAGGACGCTGGCTGCTGGGTACAGACATGTCCCAAGTTATACACCCGCCAAATACAAAGGGACTATGAACACTTAAAATCAGGGAGAAACACGATACCCAGTGATGCTTTTGCAGGAGTCTTTCCCAAATGTTCGCTCGACCTGTGGAGCAGCTTCCAGGGCCCTGAAGCTGCCGGCCAACAGCCTCGGGTCTGCAGGAGTCACACCCTGACATGCGCGACCCCCAGGAGAACTCAGCTGCACATGTGCAGCCTGGGATGGGACCCGGCCAATCAAAAACTGCGCACGGAACTCGCACCACGCGCCTGAGCTTTGGAGTCAGCCAATGATCCCACACATTACTCTTGAGATGCCCGATCTTACACTTTCAAAATAAAAAGATTTCAAAAAAGATACACAGATTTTAACAGAAAACAGAAAAAATTACTTTAAAGAAACAAGCAAAAAGTCTTCTCAGATTGTGTGCCAGAGCAGTAGAAAACTCTGAGTTAACATTTTCTGCATATTGACATGTTAGGGAGTACTTTAATTTCAAAACACCATAAAATTGATTTCACATTTCTTCTGGAAGAAAATATGCCTCAGTCTCCTTTACTAAATTACATCTAATTATTCAAATACAGAAAGGACAGTAATGCTCTTTCCATATGGATAGTATGAAGACAATTAAGAAGTTATGGGTCTAATTTCCCTAAGAATGTGACTTTGGCCATGGTGTTTAGGACGTGACGTTCTCAACGCCGCCCTTCAGATCCACGAGCCGTGATGGTGATGCCGGCGGGAACGCAAGGCTGGTGCTTCCACCCTGGAACTCGCCCGTGAATGGTGGCTTCTGGGTCAGAGCCGCAGGGGCAGCCCCTCCATCCCGAGCCCTGAAACACCCGGCTCCGCTGTCCAGGCCTCGGGGCCGCAGTCTCAAACCCAGGCTGCTCCAGGCTCAACACGCCGAGGGCTTCGGGTGTACAAAGGCCCACTCCGTGCGATACGGAACGTAAAAGGTCCATCTAATGCCCGAAGCCTGCCCAGGTCTTCTCAGCTACTTGTATACTAGGCAGTGTCTGTTTAAGAGGGCCACTCACGAGAGAAACACAGTCGCAGGGACTGCCAGGACCTGCCTTCCTGACAAGGAAAGCGTGACTTGGCGCTGGCTGTGAGAGACATGAAAATGTGTTCTATGTGTGACACTGTGCAACACACACAGTGAACATAATTCTTGGACAGGGCGGAAGGGTGCAAGAGCCAAGGTGAGGTTGCCATTAGCCAAACAAGTGAAGCATTACGTAGAAGGGCACTGGGTTCGGGCGGTCACAGCTGAATGCATCGATACTGATGACGGAGACCACTCAGTCACTTCTGGGCTTTTCCCATTATCACAGTGTAGTGGCATTTAGACCAATAAACTCTTACCTTCGCCAGCATTTATCCTATCCTCACGAGATGACGCTAAGGGCCTATACATTCCGATGGCGAATGAGGCATGAGTTGGGGACAAGAGGTATTGTGACGACAAGCTTCAGCAGGGACAGAGGCAGCCCCAGGTCTGACCGTCTCAGGTACGAGTGAAGGGACAGAGGCCGAGGGGAGAAGAAGGATGAGGGAGCAAACTCCGTTGGGGGTGGCTCTGGCTTGATGCCTGTTTCATTGTTGAACATCTGTATGAGCTATTATGTGGTTTTAATATACTATGTGGGTATACAATCGGTTCTATTTCATTTTACATGTCCATATATCGTGAAGCTCGGGAATTTAGCTGACTCCTAGCAGTTAAAAATCAGGATTCATAACAGAGTACCTATACAGACTTTGACCTCTGTCACCCTGGGGCTTTTCTCCACAACATGGTGTTTATAAAGATAGCTACGTTATCAACTGATCCATTATGTACAAGTACATTCCAGAACCTCAGATGATTTAAAAAGAAAAAAGAAAAAAACAGGCATATCTTGACTTACTCAGCTATTTCAAAATTTTAAGTACTCTTACCTTACGTAATCAAAGACAAAACGCAGAGACGACCTGAGGGCAGGCACACTGTAAGGTACACTCTGTAGTCTTCCATCTGCCTTTCTAAGGACCACGTTCTGCCCAGACATCACTCGTGAGCCCCAAGGGTGGGCAGAGGATGCTGGGAAGACACCCGACCCCGGACAGCTTACCAAGCAACTGTGATGGAGGGAAGCCCGTCGATTTAAATGGGCATGCTGACATTTCACATAAAATAGCCCTTGAGTAGCTGTTCCTGTAAGAAGCATTTTCTTTCTAGTTTACATTTTTTAAAAAATAAGTGAGGTCTGGATCGAATAGTCTGGACTGACGATCATGTGAGAGAGAGGAGCAGCGACGAGGCACGATTGAGGAGTGCCGCCTGCTGGGAGGCGTCGCGGCCCCCGCCGGGTGACCCGGCTCCACGGCACGGTCTCCTTGGAGAGAGTGAAGCCAGTCAGAGCTACGCAGAGAGCTGATGCCGCCAGGTATTGCTTAGTAGTCATCTCAAATGGTCACTAGAACTGGATGTGTAGGAGATATATTGATTTTGCTCACATGTTTATATAACTGACACTGTGGAACAACAACAAAAAATGACCCAAATTAAAAAAAAAAAAGCAACACCTTAGATCTATAGTCTTAGGAATCTCAGTTTGAAATATGAGGGCAATTGCCCGCGATATGGGAAGCTAGCAATAAAAGTTACAAAAATAGCGGCGAGGTTTGCGAAACCTGCCAAAGGCAGACAAGACGGTTCGGGGGGAGCTGCCCAGAGCCGTGCTCATTTTCCGAGTTTGTACCCCTGAGAAAACTGTTTGACAACTGCATACAGTAGGCACAGAAGTCAGCACACTTCATCAAACAGAACAGTAAAGAGCTGTTGTTACATCAAAAATTATATTAATTCTCGTAAATGCTGTGGAGAGAGGAGAACAACATGATAAGTTTTCAAATCTGTGCTTGGTTTTCACCCAGAAAGGAGCCAACATCAGGCAAATCCACGCCGTCCGCTGCTTTGATGTTTTCCTCCCTTGCCTGCCAATCGCTTGCAAAGTGCACATGTGAGAAAACCAGGACAGAACAGGACACAGTGGTTGCGTGTCTGCTTTGCACGAATGGACCAGACAGTGTCAGGCTCGAAGTGCTTCTCGAAGGTGGAGAACGTGGGAATTCTTTGGCTCGAATGACAAAAAGCTCCAAGTCTTGAGTTGTGTGGACTGATTTCTGCGCCACTGTGCTTTCGCTTTCAGACTGCGTTCAAAGCACAGGAACACTCTTAGTGTAACTCGCACAAAGCGAAGTCCACCTCACTGACGACGTGTCACAGGACCCCACCCCCCGCCCCCCAAGACGCCCGGTGCTCACGCGGCAGCACCGGCAATGACAGCTTACTGAGATGGCAGACAGAAGGGACGCTGTTAATCGTTCGGTTTGTTCTGAAAGAAGTTTGTGAAGGACCACCCGCCTCCGTTGGATTTCGGAGAGTCTTCATCCTTCGGAGGAATCAGAAACTGCCGGGAGTTGATGGAGCACGGGCTTCCAAAGGACACGATCTCGCTGCTGCTGTCCGTGGACCTGGGGGAGTCTGGAGACACTAAGGTCCATGCATGCACATTGGCCTGCGGCCTATAGCCCGCAGTTTTGTCCACGTCGTCTTCTGCAGCGGCGTCTTCCACGGTGGAAGTGACAGGCAGGTGCATCTGGGGCTTGTAGCCTGTGGCCGCCGCAGGGTCGGTGTCTGGCTCTTCCTCTGGCTTTGCTTGGGGCTGGTACATGGACTGGACATCGATGTAAATGACCTGCGACGTGCCCCCCGCCTCATCTGCTCCAGGGTTCGGCACCTCCTCCTCGATGACCGGCGGGCAGTAGGACACAACCACGTGGTTCTCGGGTTCTGCCTCGGAGCTCTCTTCTGGATGCTCAGCGACTGGAGAAATGATTTCTGTGTCTTCTATTTTGGGAACCGTCGCTCGCGTTTCCAGAACCTCGACGTTATTTGGAGTACAAGGATTCATTTCCAATGTCTTAAGAGCACTGTTTCCCTAGAAATGAGTTTGAAGACAGATTACAGAGAGCACCAAAGCCGCCACAATGCCCCTCGTACACCAGGGGGCACCCTTTTATCTATTCTTTCCCACCTGCTTGGAAAAAGTTGTCTCACTGTCCTATGAGGGGCATACTAGAGCAAAACTGCTTTTTCCCCTACACATCAACATTATTCTTGCTCTGAACAGTAGTGGCAAAAAGAGCATGATACAAATAATTAAAATTAATAATTTTAGAAATTTAGATGTTAGAGTACTTTTAGTTTTTCAATATGGATGGCATTTGCATGTTAAAAAACTTTTCACAAGAGACAAAAAAAAAAGGGAAAGTCAGTACTTCAAAGATAAATGTAAACAAAATAAAGGATTACCTCACAGACGCCCTTCTGAAACTGTAACGCTTTACAATTTTCTGGGTTTGGAATATCAGGGTAGAAGGTTTCTTTTATCCTTTAAATAAAGAATAATTAAGCAGACTTAATAATGATAAGATTAGCAGTTAGACAACAGACAGTTAATAAATCATTAACTTTGCCATTTCATGAGAATACTGAAATGAGCGTGAGATAAAAACGCCAGGTTCATTCACTGGAACATTCTATATGACGCGCCGAGAGGTTCCGATTTTGAAACTACACACACTGCTCTCGTTTCTAGAACTACGGCATCGCATGCATCTCCTGTGACTGGAGAGCAAGGATCGCAACGGTGGCCGTGCTGGCAGGTCGGGAGTGGACAGAGGCCCGGCTCAGCTAAACGAACAAGACGCCGGTATGGCTGATACAGTCAGCCGGACGGAGGACGGAGGGAGCATACCCGCAGGAGGCAGCTCTCTGCCGCTCGTCACAGGCGCCGGGCTATTAGAGAAAGAAAGACTATTTGTCTTCAGCAAAAACGAAACACAAACAAAAACGAGGTTTGCTCGGTGCCGCACCATCCTTACAGCTACTCAAGAGAACGTTATTCAAAAGTCCTGCAGGAAAAAAGCTCTGTTAATGTTAGTCTGAAATGCTGTAACTTCAAACTCCCTCCTTATTTTTTATCTCTATTTTTTATATTAAAATCAGTTTTAACCTGAGATTTGGGGTAATGAGAATATGGTTGCCAGGACAGGGAATTCTGCGGTTCTCAGTTGTTACTGTTTCGATTGATAAGCCAGGATTGCAAGAACACCTCCTGGTCTTTGTCACAAACGGTGGCATTTTCGAGGCAGGGAGGACCGTCTGCGTGAACACAGCCCCGTGTTCCCGCCCCGCCCACGGCGGACCCTGCCAGTGGACCAAAGGGCACTCTGTCCGGCGGACCCTCGCTCGGACACACAGTGCTGCCCACTCCCTCCGGAAGATCAACTTCTTTCCAATTTCTGGGTCCTCACAAAAGTCTTCTCTGCATGGAACTTTCTTTGCCCTCTCCTTACCCTTTGGGACCCTGCTCGACGGAACTGCCCCAGGGAGGCCTGGGCGGGCCGCCCCAGGGCCAGGGCTCTCTTGCTAGGCTCACGGCGCCCAGGGCCCTGTCCACTGTGTGAGCACGCGCCTAATGGACGGTATGGACTTATGGCCCAGCTCCCTGCTGTGCTGTAAGTCCCTAAGGACCAGGCTTGCTTAGTCACCACTGTCTACATCTCTCTCCGCCTGAAAGGGGCCCTTCATCTCTGTTGACTAAATGAATAAATGACCAGACTTTCTAAATAGGGCACCAAGGTAAGTGAGACTTTAATCATTAAACTACACTTAATCCTGCATACCGCTGTGGTCATGTTTAAGCCTGCAGATATTTTTTGAGTACAAATGCTATTACTTTAAATTATTAGGAAATAGAGTACAGAAAACATTTATACTTTTCCTTTACTAATTTTTAAACCTTTAAATAATTTGCCATGTTCTTGCCTAACATTAAATCCAACATTAATTCTGACTAAAACAAGTATTTTTTTTCAGTAACTAGCTTCAACCAAAAAAATGTACTTATTTGTTAAACATAAACTAAATAACCATTCCCGTAAGAACAAAACAGCGGGAGTAAATGCCGGTACCATTACCATTCTCGTTTCCGGTAACACAGGATGCTCGTCACCACGCCGACCACGACGGCCACGGCCACGGGGATGAGGATGGCGATGATCAACCCCACGGCTGGAACGAGAGCGGCGCCAAGATTAAACCACCACTGTCAGTATGGAGGACAGAATAAACTTATACTGGACAGTATTTCAGTTCGTAGGTGAGAAGAAAAAAAAAATCCTCAGTGCTCCAGGGACAATGAAACACTATTAAAATAAAACCTTCAAGTGTTTCAACCAATTTTACGCCAGCGCTGAAAGCTGCCCGAGCAGGTTTCTCAGGCTCGGCCCGGCAGGCCTGGCAGCTCTCTCTGCAGGGTCCGGGGGTCCCTGTGTGTCGGGGGAGGTGCCGTGCACGCTGCAGGAAGTTGGGCAGCATCCCTGGGGTCCTACCCACTAGATCCCAGCAGCACCTGCCAGTTACGACAACCAAGAGTGTCACCAGACATCGCGAGGCGCCCCCACAGGGGCAACATCACCCCCACCCCCGCCCACCGTGGGGAGCCACATCGTCTTTCATTTATGCAAGAGTACGCGTGAGCTCCAGCTAAGAGGCAGCACATGGAAGTTCTCCGCCGCTGACAAGCGAGTCAAGTTCCTCGCTCTTCTCTACTTTCCATCTCAAATTTGTTAAGTTGTGCTTAACACATTTTTTTTTTTTAAGAATATTTCTTTCACGCTTCCCTGGATATGTTAAAAGCCACAGAAGAGTTAGGGCAAAAAAACTTAAACTGGCTGGCCCTTATGTACATTCAACATGAATTTAGATCTCCGGACCTCAG
Organism: Micronycteris hirsuta; assembly: GCA_004026765.1. Classification (NCBI taxonomy): domain Eukaryota; kingdom Metazoa; phylum Chordata; class Mammalia; order Chiroptera; family Phyllostomidae; genus Micronycteris; species Micronycteris hirsuta. The sequence goes on along the minus strand of PVJI01006706.1, from coordinate 35,413 downwards.
ATGTATCCTGAATTCATTAATTTCTCAGGGACTCATTAGGAAATAGCTTCGAATAACAAGAATAAAGAAGTCACCTCGCGGCCTTTCGTCACTGCCTTATCCCCACTAGGAACCCGTAACAAAACGTGACGTTTAGAGAAGGGGATTCCCACACAGACAGAAGCTGCCGGAAACACGGTGCGCTTCCGCTGGGGAAGCGTCTATGGGGCACGTGACTCACAGTTCTCCTTCGTCACCACGAACATGCTCTTCTCCGGGCCCAGGCCCCCGTTCGTGTAGGCGCGCAGGACCAGGTGGTAGCTCGTTTTGCCCTGCAGGTCGGCGATTCTCAGTGTCTTCTGGGATATGTCGGTGATGTTCTTGACTTTCACGTCGGAGCGGCCTGGTTTTAAAGTGGGGAGCATCGTTATGACTGGTGGCCGCAGCGACTGCAACACATGGTTTACTCACCGCTGTCACCCCACGCCCCTGAGGCCCGCGGGGCCGCCAGCGCCCACTCTGCCAGCAATGAGCCGCGGGAGCTGGGCCTGTTATGCCAGCCTCCCTGAGCCTCAGTGTCTCCAACCAATGTGCAGTAGGACATCAGAACCGCATCTCACGGGGCTTTAGGTGTTTTTGTTTTTCTTTTATGTCTAATTTCAGCGACCAATCCACCGTGGCTCACTCGAAGTTTAGATGCTAGAATTTTAACTGGGTCAAGTGTAACATTCCTGAGCATCCGAGGAAAATTACACTGGGCTCTGGAGGGCTGTGGAATTGGATCTTTAGGGCTTCGCTCCTCCCCAGGCCACTGGGAAGATTAAGGAAATGCAGATGCATTGATCGGGGTGGGGGGAGGCGCACGGCTGAAGCGGCCACTTCCGGGGAGGGCTGAGCCGATGCCCACCAGCATCCCCACGCAGGGCCGGGCTCTGTGCTCATCAGACTGGCGTCCGCTCATCACAGCGGTTTCGTCCCGCAGGGAGCTTGTCGAGGGAACGGAAAGCTCTCAAACTGGTAAGATGATGTGCCTCTGTGTATGTGGCTACAGATAAGAAACTTCTGACTCCAACAGAAATACAGTTTAGGGAAAAGCCAGAAGTCTGCACACACACTTCTGTATGTGTGAACTGGAGAGCTCTCTAAAGACCCTGCGCACGCACTTACCAGTCATGAGGACCGGCTGCATCTTCTAAGATCTAATGCATACACTTGCCCCTAGTTGAGTCAATTAGGTTTCTCCGCCTTAGGGCCGTGGCTAACTGTGTGGGCGGCATTTAGTCAGGTAACAGGGGAGGCTCCGAAGCCGTTCTCTGGGTTCCCGAGCTTTTCTCCTCCGTTATTAAAAGGATGGGGAGGCTTTGTTTTTAAAGTAACCTTCATAAGATGCTGTGTTATGGGTCATGCCAGACAAGTAAGAGGTGGTCCCTGTGCTGTGAGCGTAGAATCAAAGGCTTCAGAATAAATAGTTTACATAACTTCTAAAAGACTGCCCTTCATTTACCATGTATTTAAAATCTTAAAATGCTCATATTCCTAAAATGATTGCAATTTCATTTCCCTGTTTTTCAGACAGTTTTGGGAACCAGTATTAAAGCAATGAGCAGCATTTTCTTTCTTTTTTGGGGGGCGGGGGGCAGGGTGAATGAACCAAGAACTTCTAGGAAGCACTACACCCACTTCAGTAAGTAACTCACCGGATTCCAAGCCCCGCATCTTAGACGTGTCTCTCTCTCCTTTTTCAAAGTAAAATAAATAGCCTCTTAAAAAGCCTCTAAGCTCCTCCACAGGAATGTCTTCCCATTTCACCAGTATCGAGTCTGCAGATGTATCCTCAACAGTAAAATTAGGTGCAACGATAGGAGCTGCGAGAGGAAAAAGTCGACAGCTGAGGGAGAGTTTCCTGACACAGAGCAAGACACCAGTGGCTGACGAGAGCTCTAGCCTCAGAAGACAGCTAGGCTCGGAATTACATGTTGATTTTCCATTCAGTCATGGACTTTCACAGATATTGCTATGAACTCTTTCGCTGCAAAGCTAGTGACCAGACACGCGCAGGCAGAACTCACCGTCTAGGGAAGCAACCTCTGCAAAATCTTTAACTGGCTACTCATTGGCACTCCCCTTTTTTACTGATAGTCTGGAATAAGGGAATAGCTGCTTAAGCTTGTATAAGTGCAAATTAAGTGAATAGCTGCTTAAGCTTGTACAAATGCAAACTAAGTATTTCTGACATCCAAATCAAGATTTTGTTCATAACCATACATTTGTAAAATATAAACATTAAACAAATGAAGGGTAAGTCATTGTAAGTAATTTTAAATTTATCAAATTATGTTTCCTTCCTTGAACTGAACATCCCAATTTAATCTATTCTCAGAATCCAATGCTGTCAATTTATAATTTCTCATGTGACCCTCAACTCTAAGGAAACTTACCCACTGAACTTACCCAATTCCTCTACGTAGCCAATCACAGAACGCAACAGTTGATAGCCTTGATTTCTGCACCCATACAGGAAGAAATTGTACCTCACCCCTGGTCGAAACTGATCTATAGGATGGATACAATCAGTAAACTTTCATAAGTGCACATTACTATGCATATCTGTTTCAGAAATATTAACTTTATAGTAACTTACTCAGAACCGTCAAAGCTCATTTTAAATGGATGTTTTCCTATAAAAACACATCTGTATTTTCAAAATTGGTAAATATTCTGAGTGGAAAACTGATGAAACCAAATTCATTTTTACTGTAATAAAAAGTTTAGCATCATAACATGGTGTCACCTCGAAGAGGGGAGGAACAGTGATTGAGGCTTTGTTCCTTAAACCGGCAATGACGCCTTTGTCCTGGTTCTGGTCCAGGCCCAGGGCGGTGTCAACGCGCTCTGAAAAGCCCCCTGACCAGCGTCAGTTCTGGGGGTGGGAGCCGCTGAGGCTCTCCTGCTGCGCCAACGAGCAGACACGGCAACTGCCACTCCCTTCTGACGCTTCAGCGTGAAAGGAACCGGGCTTTGGCGTCAGTTCCTCCTTGCGGCATCCCCACTCAGTGCCCTGGAGTCAATTCCAAACAAGGGAAGCACCTTCACTTCACTGGGGCCAGGTGGGAGTGGAGGGGAACCCAGAGGGGGGCAGAACCAGGGCCCCGGACAGGCTGGAGACGGGTGTGGGGAGAGACGGAAGGGGAATCATAGCACAGTGTGCCAGACTGGAGGGCCCCGTCGTGGGCTGTGGCCCCTTCAAGGAGGGAAAGCGCCCCCAAGAAGTGACACTGGAGGGCAATCAGGAGCTCGCCGGCGGTGGGCCAGGAAGAAGGTTCTGCCTGGGGGAAGAAGGTCAGACACGGTTTGCACTGAATCTGTGGAACGCAACTTGTCCACAGCGGGTGATGCGCCAGCTCTCCCACTCTGCACCCAGAACACCAGGGGCCGCGGGCTCCACGGTGAGAGAGTCGCCCTGTACTACCCCCTTCGTAAATGTTTTCTTTAGGAATAGGACACTCAAAGGGTTCTTTTAATTATACTTTTTTGTTTTATTTTTTATCCTCACCTGAGGACTTATTTATTGATTTTAGAGAGGAAGAGTGGTGTGGAGAGAGAGGGAAGGAGGGGGAGGGAGGGAGAGAGACATTGATGTGAGACAGAAACACCGATTCTGTCTGTCCCGACTGGGGATTGATCCTGCAACCTTTTGGGGTATGGGATGCCACTCCGTTTTAGAGAGGACGGAATGGAAGGAGAAAGAGAGGGAGAGAAACATCAATGTGCCCCCTGCTGGGCACCTGGCCCATGACCCAGGCATGTGCCCTGACTGGGAATTGAACTAGCGACCTTTTGGTTCACAGGCTGGTGCTCCATCCACTGGGCTACACCAGCCAGGGTGCAAGGTTATGATTTTAAACTGCATGTACGTTAGTGAGTGTGTACCTAGGTTGATGTTCCAATTACGTATATCAATACTTTTTAGGATTCTGATGCCTAAAAAGAAAAAGCGCCTGAGCGGGTTAGAGCACCAGGCGTGTGTTCTGAGCTCAAACGAGAGAAGAGAGGTGCGAGAGCAGGTGACTGGGTGGAAAAAGAGGAAGAGAAACACCTACCGCGGCCACACACTGTTCCAGGGGCAGGAAACAAAAGACGAAATTCCCAGCTTCCTAAAGCTTTGAATTTGAAGCCTGGTGACGTCACACACTAACTAGCCTTGTGACCTTGGGCAAGTTCCCTAGCTTCTCTCAACGCTGCGGGGCCTCAGCTCACCTGCCTTCCCTTCTCACCCCACAGCTGCCAGCTTCAACTCACACGCGGATTGCCCCTCGGGCAGCATCGCTCCGCATTGCTGTGCCCTGCCCCCGTCCATCCCCAGGACACGCAAAGCCCAGTGAGGAGGGATGGGGGTGGGGAGCAGAATGTGTAGAGGGTGTGCTAGACCAGTGTGAGGCCCCGGGAGCTACTGCAGGGGTGGAGGGGAAGGGCAAGGGCAGGTGTGAAGAGTGGGGAGGGGTGCAGCTGGGCAGGCTGCGAGGTGCAGTGTGCAGGGAGAAAGGATCAAGGGAACTGTCTTCTCTATCTGGGCCGACTCCACATGGGAGCAGCTTGGCTGAATTCCAAGTAGAACAGAAACATAACCAGGCCCCACGCATGGTCATCTAATGGAGGGGACTCACGCTCACCATTGCAATGAAAAGGGAAACGTGCAGGAAAAAAGTCGGCGCTGCCCGCTCTGCCGAACCCTACTAACACAGGAGGGACAGCCACGGGAGTGGAAGGACATCACCACTGCAGGCTGCCGGCTCCAGAACCCCCGTGGGATAGACACAACAGCCAGGTACAAGGAAGGAGCAGAGGTTGTCAAAAGAGTCACTTGGCTCTGAAGCACAGGTTGGTTTAGCCTGCAGGTTACCAAGTTCCCCGAGGGCTGAATTCAGGCTGCACAGGGTCAAGGACAGCTCACCAAGGCGGCTCAGGGCTCCACAGCCACCGGGGAGCTGGCCCCACCCACTGTGCCCGCTGCCAGGCCAGCACTCCTGGCTGCCCCTCGGCCAGGTGGCAGCGCATGGGGGCAGGGCCTCTGTGCACAGCCTCTCCCGACCTCCCTCACCGGGCCCTGGGCACAGGCAGCAGCGCTCTGCGGGGACCATGCTCCTCGCAGTTCCACAGCCCTCCTCACCGCACTGCCCCATGGGGTCCCGCCTTCCTCACAAGGGCCGCTAACCCTCCGTTTCAGAGGACTGCCCCCATCCACACGCCCTCCCGTGCGCTGCTTTCAATCAGGGCAGCAATAAATGACGCCGTGGTGACCGTTCTCAAGTGGGAATCTGGGCGGCTCTCTCATTGCTCCTTAGGATGAATTCCAAAGGCAAGTAACTAGGATCAAGGGATCTGAACCCCTCCACACACACACTGCCCCAGACCACCTTCCAGAAGAGCTAGACCGACCAGCACCTGGCCCGCCCCGCGGTCAGGGAGAACGGCCACTTCACCGCAGCCAGTCACCCCGCGTGCCGCTCTTTTTGAGAACAGGTGTGGGGCGCTTGGGGAACACTCACCAGACTCTATTACGGTCTCAGTGCTGTTTGCAGGGACCTTCTTCCAGTCCATAAGGCAGGGCTCCGGCTGGGAGGAGTTACACCACTTAACGACGTAGTCGCAGGTCATGTTGGGGTCGTGATTCCACGTGAGGAGGATCCCTTTTCCCATCCCAACAACCTGCTCTGTTTTGAGATCATCTTCAACAAGAAAGAAGGACACCTTGATGTTAAAAATAGGAATGTAAGGCAGACCTCATGAAAATGGCCAACAGTTACACAAAGTACTTCACTGCACAGAAATGTTAAAGATAGTGCTCAAACTAGATAAATCTTCAGTAAAGTTTAGAGGTGTTGCTGTGACTACGGCAATTACCTGTACCTACGGGTCAACTCAACGGCTGAAACGAAGTGATAAGGAAGTGTGCAGGACTGGGCGGTGACCTGGTGGGGCCAGGAAGGCTCGGGCACGGGGTGGAAGGGCCCAGGAGGGGCATGGCAGCCCGGCGGGTGAGCAGAGCCCGCAGAGCAGGAGCGCCGTGGCAGGAGGCGGGCGGGGGGCTGTGGTAGCCCCTCCACCATTGCTAGAACACTGCCCGCTCCCACGTGGGCTGCAGGATTCGGGGGACAGGGCAGGGAGAGGAGGAATCTGCTGACACAGTTTGGGAAGGAGAGCTGAGGGGCAGGATGGCCGGTGTGGGCAACAGGGAAGAGCCTGACAGGGCCTGTGGGGGACCGAGTGGGGCGTGCAGAGGCTGGTGGGAAGGCGGCCAGCATGGGGTCACGTCCGGTGTCGGCCTAGGTGACAGGGGAGGCCCAACGTGGGAGGCGAGACATAAGCATGGGTTAGGGTGGTACGGCCAAAAAGGGAGAGGGAAACGTGGACCAGTCTGCCCGGTACAAGTGGCTGGGAGAGAAGGGCCCGCATAGGGGCAGAGCGGCAAGGTGGGGGCTGGGGCAGGGCAGGGGCTCCGAGGAGGAGCTATCAAGGGCCGGAGCGGCCACTGAAGACTCACAGCTCAGGGGGCTGCCCAGGCAGTTCAGGAGGGACGGACTCCCGACTGGGCGCCCAGAGAATGCAGAAGCAGGCAGGCAGGCATTTTAAAGTTCCACCGTTGTTACAAGTTTATGCTGAAAGTCTAATTCTGACTTCGAGAAGAATTTCATATTAATAAAGGATTCCTACTGAAAGACTCTCCTTTCAACAAAGCCGCCTTGTAAACCAAGTGTCTTTTCCTGCCAGGCAGGTTGAACACATCCCAGCTGACCCAGGAGCTGACTCGCGTGGGGTTGGGGAGACTTATGAACACGGCATCTGAATAAACCGCACAAACATCTCTTCCTAAGAGTGACATCCACCACCACAGCCCCCAACAGTGTGCGCTAAAGTGACGGGACAGTGACCGCCTCGCCCACCAGGGCAGATGTTGCGGTCAGCACCACCGGCCGCCGTCTCAGCCAGCAGCTGACATTCACCCGTCCCTCCGTTCCTTAGGTGGCAGCGGCAGCGGCCAGAGAAGGGAGCGGAGGTACATGAGTCTTTCCCTCTGAACTCCCGTCCCCCTGCACCGCATCCCCCAGCCCCTCACCGTTCGGGATCTCCATGCTCGCGATTTTGGACGGCGGGGACGAGCCGGCAGAGTTTTTCGCCACCACGCTGATGATGTAGTCGTGTTTATCCAGCTGGACCTCTGCTTTGTGCTGGGGGTCAGGGATCTCAGACAGGGACTGCGTTCTCTCGTCCGACCAACAGGACACGTTATAGAAGAGTATTTTTCCGTTCGCTTCATTAATGGGCAAAGGCTATGAGAAACAGAGAGACATTCGGTTATGAAAACCTGCAGGAGTGACAATGTGGTGAGGCCAGGCCATCAGGTCTGAAGTGGACACTGCGCTCGTCACGAAGATGCCATCGGAGGAGACGAAGCCGCTCACGCTCCGAGACACCCACCGAGACCCGGGCGCAGCGGGACCGCGGCGCCGAGGAAGAACGGTCCGCCCGTGCTGTGAGCACACGAAAATATAAACATGCAGTCAATAAAAAGCCACTTTTAGCTTCACATTTGCTCATAACAAAAAAGTTACGAGAAGCACTGCTCTATATAAACAGAAACAAAACATTAAAAAGTATGGCGTCATTGTTTTTTTTTAACATTCACTGTGTTCTCATTTTAAAGTAGTGCCTGCTCATTACAGAACATTTGTGTTATTTTCTGCTGGTCGCCCGGCCCCTCGGGCCCTCCCAGTCTGGCCTGCTGGCTCCTCCCCCTTTGCGGGCCCTTCACCTCCCAAGGCCCCCCCCCCACTCCCTGAGGGCTCCCACCGACATGGGGGTGGGCAAAGCAGGGTTACCACTGTGAGTGCACCAAGCACAGCGTTTATTCTGGTATCACTGTTTATTAATTACTGCTTTGTTTTCCGTGCAAACAACTGTAGTCCTTCTTTTGCCCCACCCTGTAAGCCCCGCAAAGCCTCGTTTCTGGCTCCTGAGTGCCCAGACCCCTTCTTCAAGCCCCCAGCGACTGGACTCTAGTGGGCACCCCAGTGACACATGTTTAAAAACCTCAACACACCCAAAACAACTGGATTTTCTATCCAAATAGGGCAGAAGTAATTAACCTTGGGACTGCAGCGAGACTCTGAATCACTTCAGTAGTTTCAAGCCTTGGTTAAACAGTCATCTAACTGGAACAATACTGCCAACCCCTTCCACAGGAAGCGATTTGTATAATCGTTATTACGTTACTCAGTGAAATCTGGCCGACAGCTGAGGGTAGTGGGGGATTGCTAATCAGGAGGAAGAGGGGTGCTACCGCCCCCTCAGATGATCTCAAAGCACGGGAGCTTCTACAGAACGTGCACTTGGACTTCACTCAGAGCTGGACTGACATCAAGTTTTTGTAAAAATAATATTGTTTACTCTCAACAACAAAACCCACCATTTAAAGGATTCTGGCTATGACTGCTCTTATGAAACCAGAGGTAGAAAACAATGGTTTGTGTTTTTAATGCTCATAAATCAGATAAAAAATACAGCAACCAAAATGTCTGCTCTACTGGGGAAAAACAGTAAATAGAGCGTGATTCATGTATTATCTAAAATTTTACAAAACTATCATTGCATCGTATAATGCGATTTATTGAAGGGAAACAAAGTACACATAAAATATATAAAAAATTGGTTTCCTATTCATCGAAAGAAAAAAAGTGCAACGTATAGATAGCAGAATTGTAACTTGCAGCTTCTGGGTGCGTTTCTAAAGGGAGAGGGATTGAGTTCATGAAATCCCCCGGGACCCTTCAGAGGCCTCGTAAAATCAGAACACAGAGCACGAGGCCCCAGACCGCACTCACTGAGCTGCCGGCGGTGCAGCCGCAGTCGGGAGGGGCCTGGGGGCATCGGCAGCCAGGCCCCACTCTCTGCGGTTCTGCACGTCTCGGAGCCCTGGCTCCTCAGTGACCCAAGGATGCTCTGAAAGTAAGGCAGTTGACCTAAATCAAGTCTTGTCAATATTCAAGCAAACATTAGGTATTTACCTTCCAATATATTATTAAGTTTTTTCCATCGGAACGCCACTCTCTCCAAGTGTCTGGTCCCTTTGAGGGAACTAGGGGAGAGAGAGAAAAGTCAGCATTTGAAGATTTGTGCTAGGTCAGTTGATAACGTCAATAATCGAGATGGTGGGGCTTGGAAATGTTTGGTGGTCTCTCCCACACCACGTCAGGGTTGGCGTGTGGGACCAACAGGGTCTGGCAGAATGAAGGCATGCCACTTCCGAGGCCAGGTCACGAAAAGCACTAGGGGGTGGCACCCTGTTCTCTCTGTGATCCCCAAGTCCAGGAGGAGCCGGCTGCCATGTTCTGAGGACACTCCAGCAGCCATGTGAGGGAGCCCACGGGATGCGGACCCTCTGCCCCAGGGAAGCCTGCAGCCCCCACCCTCACGGTGATGGGCCTCGGCAGACACCCTAAGCCAGAGCCACGCCACCAAGCTGCTCTTGGGTTTCTGACCCACAGACACTGTGAGATCATAAATGCTTGCTATTTTAAGGCGCTGAGTTTTGGGGTTATTGGTTACGAAGCAATAGGTAACAATGCACTCGTCCTCTGGACTCACGCACTGGATTCACATCTGGTGATCCAGGTAATTCTCGCACATGTTGCAAAGCTCTGCCCCTCCCCCAGTCTTCACGTGGAGAGCCAACATCCGGAGTAGCACGTACCACCACCTTTTATTTCACTGTCTGTTAAATGCGGGGGCAGAAGCTGTATATTCCCTACATTATATAGTGCAAATAAAGAATCTGTTATGCTTTGGTGAGTGATTACACCTATTTCTATTTTCTGTTTTAAAGCTGACATCTGATTAGTCAAGGATAGAATCTTCATTCTGTCTTTGGAGAGTATACTCGGAAAACCAGTTACCTGATTTGACAGTTATTCTGATCTAGGTACACTGTAGAGGCGGAAGTTCAAGACCTTAGCCCCATCCATGCCTCAGCCTTCGGTCAGAAACACAAATTCCAACAAATTCACTTTTAATGAAGAGGCAATCTACATAGACCGTGAAAAGTCCAGGCAAAGGAGGAAAGAGCGTGAGAAAACGGTCCCATCATCTCAGCGCGGCTGCTCCGCACCTCTTCGCCGTCGACGCGGCCACGCGTGTGTGGACCACACAGCACGTGCCCGGCACGCTCCATGTGCTCACAGGACTTTAAACCCATCATTTAAAATGTCCACATAATGTTGTACCAGCATACGTTGGGTAGTTACACAACTTTCCTACGCATTCTCCAGTTTTTAGTCACTTGGGTTACATTTTTTAAAAAACAGTCATCGAATTCCAGGATCCACAGTAATAATTAACAATAAACCATTTCGTTAACTCACTGGCTTCTGTGGTCAAATACTGTTTCTCAGTGCTCCATCTGCTCCACTTCCAGAAAGTGTCACCAGAACAGCGGACCCGGAAGGTGTACACGGTGTACGGGTGCAGCCCGTCCACAGCAGTGAGGTAACTCGAACCGTCCGCCCCTTTGATGGTGACGTTCCGCTGGCAGGAAACAGGGACGTGTACGCATGAAAACATCGGGTGTGCACAAAGACACACACACACACACACACACGCGCGCGCGCTTTTTTAAAATGAGAAAGCCTCCCAAATTTGTAACCGATGGACTGAATGTCCACATGAGTTTGCCTCTGCAAGATCAAAGTCAGATCATCCCCAGTACTATTTTAATTCTAATGTAAATGCCAAGTCAGTGACATTATTATGCTCTGCAACAGCAAGAAGCAAAGCTGAGGTGTCTTTAATCCAACTATTGAATCTAATTAATAGCGGCCAATTAAAGTATGCAGAGAGGAGAATATAAATTTGGTCATCAGTCAGTGGCTAACAGCAATGCAATAAACCTTAACGTGCTGGCGTAACCTGAGATGGCCCGGAGGAGGACCTGGGTCACTCAGAGGATACTGGGAAGCTGACTGGAGGCTGCATCATCTTGGCCCTTACACGGCACTTAGTGCCTCTGATATGGTGATAAACACGTAGCCCATTCAACAAATACTTTAAGTAAAATTAAAATGAAGCAATTCAAAACGTATTTGAGGATCTGCACTCCTCAGGGAAGCCTCCAAGCTCCCAATCACTTATTACGAAGGAGCTTTGGGGGTTAGGTTTTGCAGTGTGACTGATACTCTAGAAATCACCAGGAAGTTTCCAAATGAATATTTAAGTATGACATCATTTATTTTGGACTTACCACAAATTACGAGATGGTGCAATATAAAAGTCAACCTAAGTATTTAAAATGTATTAAAAGTCATGTTTTGACTTATAATAACCCATTATAACTTGCTCCTGTAGCTGCGCTTAGCAGATTTAAAAATCACATCTTCTTTCCAGTGCCAATGAGTCCATTACCTAATGCTAAAGGTCACAGCAAAACTACTCGTTAATTCACAAATTTATTGAGCACCAGCTACATGCCAGGTGCACCACCAGACCTGGAAGCAATCTGAGTAGTGAAAGTCAAACTTATGTTCTAGGATAGCTGGTACTGTAATTGTCTTTAAGGGCTAAACACAACGCTGTCAAATCACATTCCTGGGTAATATCTTGGTCCTTACTCAATCTCTATAATAACCAGAGCTTATGCACACAAATTTACTTAGCTATTTTGAAAGCTGAGTGCTTTATCCAAAATAACCTCTGAGGAAGTTTACAGAAGAATCTTACTCACCAATTCTTGTACTGAATTCACTTTGTTGATTTCAACCTGACACAACAGCTTAATCTTTGCAAAGTTGCCTGGTAAATGCCAGGAAAGTGTAACGGCTGTTGCGTTAATATCCTTCACTTTGATTGAAGTAGGAGCATGGGGATACACTGTAAACATAATTTTTAAAGATTAGCGACTTCAAAAGCCATTCTCTGGTATGACAGACGGGAATCAAAGAACAGAAACAACACGAGAGGTGCCGTGAGGGCTGATCAACAATATTCTGCTCAGTATCCGTGCAAGACACAGGCCTCAGTGCACTGCTGACAACACGCCAACGTTTTTGAAGAGCCGATCACACTCGAGGCTCCTCAGTCGGTGTCAGGAACTCTGACTAGAAGGTAGTTAGAGCACAGCCTCTACCGCAAGGAACCTCCAGTTTACTTGGGGAATGACACGCAGAAAAGAAAGAAAATTTACAACGGCATTCATATTAAATGCTGTAAGAATTTTGATGTAAACATGGTACGGAGAATCCTACAGTAAAGATGGGACTTAGGCCCTGGCTGGTGTAGCTCAGCAGACTGAGTGCTGGCCTGTGAACCAAAGAGTCACCAGCTCGATTCCCAGTCAGGGCACACGCCTGGGCTGCAGGCCAGGTCCCCAGTGGACCACACACTGATGTTTCTCTCCCTTTCTCCTTCCCTTCCTGTCTCTCTAAAAATAAATAAATAAATAAGAAAGCAAGAACGGTGGGACTTAGGATGAGCTTCGAATGAAGAATCGGAGTAGAGCTGGCAGAACGGATGCAGAGAAGCATTCCAGGCTGGGGCCCCGGCTCAGCGAGGCACAGGGCACAGGGCACTGGCGATGACGCACAGACGGCTCTGAGCGGGGTGGGGGGCGACCCTGCCACCCATCAGGCGGCAACAGCGGGGGGCGTACAAAGACATGCAGACACCACCACTCAAGGAAACAGACAACGTGGCCGCTCTGTCCTCAGGTCAAGTAAGGACATACAAGGATGATGGGAAGAAACAACAGATGGAAGTGTTGTATGTTTAGCGACCACGGCCGGTCCACAGCAGAGTGCGTGTGGCGGGGGCCTGCCCCCCCCCGACCGTGAGTCAGCTGTGCTGCCAAGCCCGGCGTGGGGCGGATGCCCACGGAATGGCCACGGGAGTGAATGCCAAAGTGCTGCACCGTACTATATTGCTATTTGGAGCTCTGTGTTAATCAGATGGGTAAAATTAAGAAGTCATCAGCAATACAGAGGACTGCACTACTTATTGATCCATACGACAACTTGGACGGCTCTAAAGGTTATCACCTTTAGTAAAAAGTGCCAGCCTCGAAAGGTTATATCCTGTCTGGTCCCATTTACACGACAGCCTCAGAGTGACAAAGCAACAGAGACGAACAGATCTGTGGTGTCAGGGACAATGTGTGTGGGGGGCGTGGGGGCAGTGATAGGCCAGCTCAGTATCTTGACTGTGCTGGTTTCCTGAGTCTTTACATACATCCGCCTGCACGGACCTACACGCACACACACACAACACACACGACACACACACACAACCGAAAGCACATGAAAGCCAGTGAATGCTGAGCAAGGTCGGCAGCCTGGTCTGCAGCCCTGTCCAAGGTCAGCGGTCTAGCCTGGATGTTGTATGACAGTAACATAAGATGCGACCCCCAGGGAAAGCCAGGCGAGGGGGTCCCAGGGCTCTCGTTTATTAGTTTTTACAACTGCCTACCATTATTTGAAAGTAAAAAGTCTTTAAAGATTGGGCAGAATTTTCTCAGAAATAAAAGAGCACTAGATAAAGCCACTGACATTTTCTATGTAAATGAATATTTCAAAAATTCACTTGGGTTCAGTAAAATGGTGAACCTGAAATGACACATTTTAAGGCTTTTAAAAGAAAATCTGCAAGATCAATATGAGGCAGTTATGAAGAAAATAATCAGAAAAAAGTAATCCCTGGGCTCACTTCTCATTCATCTCAAGACATTTCACCACTTCCACGGGTGTGCAAGGTGCTGGCCCGCGCGGCTGCTCACCTCTCTCAGTCACGTTGACGAGGGTCCGCGCGTGGGACCGGCCCAGAGGGTTCTGAGCCTCCAGAGTGAAATTATACAGCTCTCGGTCCGGAAGGATTTGAAAGAATAACTGGTAGCTTTCATTTATGAGCGCTTCCACTCTTTTAAATTTAACGTATTTTCCTGAAAAACTGTGAATAAAGAGAGGAATAAAGAATATTAAAATAATATCAAAATGGCAAGAGATAAATAGCGCAGGAAAAGGAAATGGGTAAATTTCTGAGAGTTAACGTTTTCGAAGTCTTTGTAATTATAGGTGTACTACACACACTCGGGGAAGGAAACAGTCATAAAACAGCCTCCGTTTATATTTGAGGGTCCTTCCTTCTAGCCTTGTGCAAAGGGACACACATCGAGTGTGCACACACCAAGCGGCAGTGCTGATAGTGTACCCAGCTTTTATGCCGCACACTTGGTGTTATATCCTGCTCGCGACCTAAAGGAGATGGGGTGTTCCCTGTGTCACGTGACACCCTCCTGCCCACGCCTCGCGGTCGGCCGGCTGGACCTCCTTCCCTGCCCGCCTTTACCTTTCAAACAAAGCGTAGCTTGTGTTGCGCAGGCCGACCAGCGCCGTTGGTCTGCCGGGGTCCCAGGTACATATGATCTCTTTTAAATCGTACGTCTCACAATTCAGTTTCCGGGGAACATCAGGTGGATCTAAAACGAAAGAGAGAAAAAAATGGAGTTACTTATTTTAACGTATATGTTCCTTGCAAATATTATGTCTCATAAATGTTAGCTATATTTTGTAAATGTCATTAAAAATGAAATAATGTATTGTTTATATTTCACTTTTTGAATACAGGAATTACCATTCTTTCTATAGCATGTTTTTGGGGAGTTCATATTACATTAGAAATGACAGTAAAATATACTGAGGAGTGACTATTAGCTCATTTGAAAACTTCCTAATGGCAAACCAAAGATACTATCACTTTTTTCCCCTTAAATACTACTTGAATCTGCCAAATCTTTCAAAGGGAGGTGTACCCAATAAGTGAGAAAAATCTACAAGTTAAAAGTATTATTACTGATCACCCATATATAAGTGCAAAGAAGTACCAAATCATATTGTAAGTCAACATACATCATGTTACAAGTTTCAGAGTTCTTAAACAAGTTACAAGGACTGTTAGTTACAAAGTCATTCTCAGTAAACTTCTGCACCTCCCTGTACTCAAAGTGACTATTGTTGTTCTGTCATTTTCATTCTTACTGAAACTACTCTCTCTGACTCTGTTCAGGCAGGACTGGAGCGGAAGTGTTTCTCAGTGTGTCTGCAACGGGAAGTGATGAGAAAACCCTGCAGTGGGACGCTGAGTACAGAAATTGGTAAGTTTTCGATCGTGTTTAACCAGGCATACATAGAAATCGGTACTTCCTCCTGTCGCATTCACCCAAACTCTGTCATGAAAGATACGCTTTTTAAAAAACAGTTATCTTACTCGTTGAAAAATTCTGTAACTTTATTTTTAAAAAACTAAAATTTTTAATCAGTTCTTAGTTCATCAACCAAGACTTAGAAAATTTCACATACCTTCTTCAGAGGTAAGAATAATGTCCCTGAGTGATATTTTAGGTAATGTCAGGAGGAGTAATGAGCATTATATGAAAGTCTAACAATTGGATAATGAAACTAATATTGACATATTTGTTTCAAAAACTTTCAAATCTAAGGCCAAATTTTCAGAAATTTTGTTAAAATGGCATACCAAGTTTTTTAGTATATTTAAAATGCTTATTATTTTAGTATTTGGCAGATACATTAGGTTGAAATACCTAAGTCCAAATAACAGGAGCAAACTAGAGAGAAGTGGAAGCAAAGACAGAAGGAGAAAAAATATGAGAGAGCTATATTTAAAAGTCAACGCATGGATTTTCTCTTTTTTTTTCCCAAAGAAATTAACTTATAAAAGAATCAACTGAAGCTAGGCAAGCTAGGTATAAATCACCTGTATTTCTATATACCAACAAATACAAAATGCAGTTTTAAAATCAAAGCCATTTTTATGAAAATATTTTCAAATGAGAAAGTATAAAATTTGACATGTGATATAAATATCTACATTTTCTAATCCTATGTCACAGTGCATTATTTTAAAGTATCTTAAATATGATGAGAGATTAACATCAAGGTCAATACTGAATGCTGAAGTGGCACTATCGAAGGGGACTAAATGGTAAAGGAAAAAATACAATAATAAATTTAAAAATAACTTATTTGAACGATTACTGCACAAATAATTGTTCGTAAAAGATCTATTTGGCTTATGACTAAATTAGCTTCTGCATGAATACTAACAGATACTGTAGTTATTTACCAGTTATTGGTTAATAGTTATTTACCAGTGTAAATAACTATTCTGTCTGCTAGATAATAAATTTATTTTCAATTACGAGAATAAACTGGATAGAAAAAGCCACCTTCTATTGGCAAAGCCATCAAACGAGGAGGAGTAAGTTTACTAAAAGATACACAAGACCTCACATCCCTAAGACAAACGAAAGGAGACCCCACTAACTGGAGGATGTGCCGTGTCCTTGGTGTGGGTGACCCGCCACTGTCAGAGAGAAAACGTTCCTAAACTGACGGAGGGAATGGTGTCCAAACCAGAGTCTGGGCAGGTTTTGATGAAGAATATGTGTGCACAGGGGGAAGCTGATGAGCTGATTCTAAATTCCTTTCAGTCTTTTCAGTACCTTGTGGGTTAAGAGGATGCCTGAAGGGGAAAGAAAATAAATGAACCTTGATTCCCGACTCACACCATCCACTGTCCTGTATGTACGTTCTTTACGAGCTCCCTTTGAAGGGAAATTCTACAGCTGCTTCTGAGCTCACCAACCTTGAGCAATATTTCAACCTACACGCGATAAAGGACTGGAACACTGAGAATCAACTGAAGCTAGGCAAATAATAATAGCGCCTGTGAGTATTCTCATCTTTCCAGTTTTCATTCTGTTCTTTCACACTCTCAGGTGGCTACCTCCCTTTTCGGTATCACCTACCAGGTTCACTCCCTGTACCACTGGGTCTCCACTGAGATAGCAAGTCATTCCCTAAGACACCATTAGGAAAGAAAGTTTAATTTTCTGAAGTTTAAATGTGAAGGTAACCTCACCCTCACTTCAATCCCACGTGCCTTACTGGGGAGGCAGAAAGAGACTGAGGGTACAGCCATCGGGCTGAGAAGTGCGCCTGATCCCGGTCACTCGTTCCCTTGGAAGCAGCTCGGTCGCTCACCCTGACTTTCTGTGGTGGTGGGAAGGAGACCAAGGGCTGCTGGTCTGGAGCAGAGCCAAGAATCGTAAAGAATGAAAGGTAATCGCTAAACATGGGGGAGAAAACTCACAAAACCCACTCATACGTTTCACAGACTTCATCTCGTGAGCCACTCAGAGCCCACGCAGAGCCTGTGGGTGCGGAACGCAGGAGGACAGGCAGCTGGAGACAGAGCCACCATATCAGAGTGACCACAGGGGAGGGGACGGAGAACTCAACAGGCAGCGTGATGTGTGCACACCCCACACAGGCCACGCGGGTGACGCTGCCTGCGCTCGGGCAGCGTCTGCGCGGCACAGCGCAGGGACGCGTTCTCACACCCCGTCCTCCAGCCGCCCTCTGCTCCAACAGGCGTTTTACAAGTTGGGGAAACAGATATTACGCTGCTGAAAGAGTTTGTGCAAAATCGTTACAATTCCTGTAATGTGGGTACTTATTTTAAAAAGGGATGCTATAATTATAGGGGAAATTAACTTTTATGAAATAATCTCAAATATTATACACCAACTACCTCGACTCAACAAAGCTGTTAAGCAAGAATTTGAATGGCAAGCTAGCAGATGAACGCTTCAAATCTTATTACGAAGCCTAGAAATCACACAGATACACAAATGTACAAAACAAGCTCAGACCTCACCTTTAACCGAGTAAAAATTCTGGTGCCTTTTATATCATTTATACTAAAGAACAGAAGAATAAAAAAGAAATAGAATCATACCCCTGCCCCTCCATAAAAAAAGCATTAAGGGTTTCAGAGAGAGCAAACAATGACGAATAGAAGCTTTAAAAAAAATTTGTACTTACATCCTGCAAAAATAACTGTTCCGTAAATGTTTTCCTTTGTTGTGAAAACCACGTTCGTGCCACTATCTTCAGAAGCAGAAATATTGTGGATCCTGATGGCAACGTTCTCCCCATCAAGATGAATAAGGGGACATTTCTCGCTGCCGATCTGGGCCGATGACACTTTTTCCTGAGTCACACAACAAAATGTGATATCTGAGCCCACAAGTATCACTTTGTCTTGAGGAAAAACCTTACCCTGCGAATCAGTGGACCCTAGAAAGAGCAAAAGAAATTATAAATACTTTAGAAATCTTTTACCATAAAATAACCCAGTGTATACAAAACATACTGGGGGTACGCTTTGTAATAAGGGTGGCCCGAAGATAAGGTACGTCCCCCAGGTTTCAAAGGAGCAAAACGTACACAAGAGGTGAAGTGTGTGTGGGTCCATTACTTACGGTGGAGTGATGGGGGGGGTTGTAGGTCAATGTCTAAGGTCACAGGTTAATGTCTCAGAGGTTCTAAAAGTTCCATAAATGGGTTTATATCCATATGTGAAAAATCAACACCAAGAAAAAGTGTTGATTTTAAATAACTCCATTCCCCTGAAATGGTTCCATGTATTTAGGGCAGATTTCTTACTTTCCCTTGGCTTAAATAAACATTTGAGTATTCCATATCCTAAAAAGCACTTTTTCTTTAATCCCAACTCCCTGCAGCTTAAAGCCTACCTTTGGTTTTTATTCTTGCAAATAGCCCGTCTTTTAAATTACCTGTCCTCTCCTTGACCTGTCTCCTCTTTCCCAGACTGCACTCTGGCTCCTGCCCCAACCGTTCTACTGAAGTGGCCGGCTGACCAACTCGCTCAGTCTAGACACCGCTTCTGAGCAGCCTTCCGCTTTGACTTCCACAGCATCTGGCGTGCTGCCTAGAGGCCTCCTTCTCCAAACTCCCTTTGCTCCTGGGTCCCTCACTGCACCCTCCCGGGCTTCTCCTCGCCCTCTGGCAGCGGTCTGCTCCGCTGGTCCTTCTTCCCTCCTCCCCTTGGACACGAAGCTTCTAAGGGACGGGTCCTTGGTCTCCACCCCCTTCTCCCCGAGTCATGGTAACCTCCAGGATTAAAAAATTTTCACACCACATATACGCTAATGATTTTCAAATATGTATCTCCGGCTCCAAATAATCACCTGGATGCTGCACTGGTATTTCCAGCTGCTTATGAGACTGCTATCCAGACACTTCACACAGGCCTGGAGATCGATGCATTAACAATGAAATTGGTCTTTCCTACCTAATTTGCATATTTTCTGTCTCAATGGAAAGCCACACCAGCTACCCAAACTGACAGTCGTCTTTGGTTCGATTTCTCCCTCACCAAACACAGTGTCACCAAAAGGTGCTTCTGCACCTGCTCCCCTTTCCATTTCTAACCCCAAGAGCCCTAGTCACGCCTCCTCTGTCCTTCGCTGAACTGCAACAAGCTTCTCCTTATTGATCTACCTGCTTCCAGGCCCTTCTTCCTCCGATCCGTTGCTCCAGATAGTCCCTAACGCAAATAATCTATGACAATGAGGCGTCTTTTTAAGAACTCCGTTTACTGTCTGTACTTTGCTGGGCTCTCTCCCACACTGCCGGCATTCTGCCAGCAAATGAGTTTTATTCAATGTACTGATAAGTGGGGGTAGATGTGCAAATTCCCACGTCTCTGCAAAAACTGTAGGTCACAGCGTCTACTCTGTGGATGACAAACTGACCACTTTTTAAAAAAAATATATAGACTTGATCTCTTTACCACCTACACAAAAATTTTAGATACTCTTGGATGTCTACTACATTGATTTTCAAACCAGGATGTTTATCCAGTCACTCAGGAAGTTCTTTAAAAATACAGATTCCTGAAGCCTATCTCAGACTTTTTAAATGAAAACACACTGGGATGGGCTGTGGCCGGGTAGCTGAGCTGGGTAGACATCGTCCTCACACACCAGGGTTGCGGGTTCAATCTCCGGTCAGAGCACATATGGGAGGCAACCAATGGACGTATGAATAAGTAGAGCAGGTCAATGTTCTCTTTCTCTCTCTACAAATTAACTTAAAAAATACTGGGATAGGGGACTTGGAAGATCCCCAGGTAACCCTCATGCAGACAAATGGGGATCCGAGAACTCAGAGCTTAAAGTAAATCTCACCCTGAGGCAAGGTTAATCTCATTCACTTGAAACAAAAATTCTTTAAATCAATCATAGAAGCTTACAAGAAATGTTCTTCAGGGGGCTCCAGTCACTCCACTCTTTGCGACCAGAGAAGAGAGGGTCATCGACGTAGCATCTGAGTCCCACAGAGTGCGTGGCGCACTCCAAGGGCATGTCGGAGGCCCAGCTCCAGTGATGGACAGCGTCTTCGCCATTCAGAGTTGTGTTGTAGGTCACCTAGAGCAGGGAGAAGACACAGCGACATTCTACCTCCCAGCGGCGGTGTGTTCCGCGTCCCTTCAGACCGTATCCGACGACCAGTGAGGTAGGGTGAAGGGCTGGCCTTTTATAAAACTAGCTCAGCTTCCTACAGGCACAACAGGATTATAGCAGCAATAACCATGTCTCATTTATGTTTACTTCACCTTTAGACCCCACTCCTGCACATTATTATAAAAAATGTGGCTATTCCAAAACACTGAATACAGTTTACAAGAAAATACACCGTTGGTTAAAATGATCTCCATTTGCCATGGAGAAAACATAATGGATTTGCACGTCCAAGAATTAAAGTCAAGGAGAGGAGCAGCATTTCAAAACAAAATGAATTACTGATTTGGACTGAATTTGTTTTTATTGTATACATGTCATATATTTAAATTTTTATTTTTAAATAAGCATATCATAACAACATACAATATTAATCTTGGTTATGAAAAGTGGGCAAGATTTTAATCAAATATTGAGGATCTACTAAAAGAGCCAACAGATTTTTTTTGAAGTCTTTCTTTTTTTTCTGACTTCCTGAAATCTCTCTAAAGCAAGCGTATAAAGATTTTTTTTAGATGTAAATGCACAAGGGCAAAAAATAGGGGAAATACCACGAATAAAATGTGATGCTGGAGAGCAGCTGAATGACGGGAACTCACTCGAAAGACCTGTGAAAGCTGGATCTCCAGCCCCCAACGGGAAAGCCAGCACAACCTGATTCCAGCTATGGAAATGCCACAGGGCTCAGGGAGGAGCAGCACCAGGTTCCCCTGGAAATGCACAGTGAGGGTGAGGGGCCAAACAGAAGGACGGCTCCAAAGTTGTCTGAACAGACAACTCCTTACATTCCAGATCTCCTTACATTCCATGCTACCAAAGCACTAACCCTCCTTGACCTTGGCAGAGGAATGGAGATTTATGCTCTAGAAAAGTGAAACAGCATACTTCTGGAATGAAGAACCTCAGGGAAGTTGGGAACAAGGAATAATGCACCAAAAATAGGGGGATTGGTAACCAGTGCATTCTGAAGGCGGGAGTCTCACTCCTGCTCAGCTCAGGACAGTGATGGCCAAGTTCATATTCACCAGGGGGGAGTCTAAACAAACTTTTTGGGGGCATATGAACGGATCAAGATAAAAGCTAAAATAATATTATTAAGATTTTTCCTAAAATAATATTGATAATTAGATATCCCATCTTAAGTACCTATGATAAGCCCCAGTCAACAAGCCTTGTCTAGCAAACAGAAGTTCCAGTTAGATTTTTCCTGTATTTTAAGAGCCACTCACTTAAACATGCAGCAACCAAGATGCCCAGAAAGTGGAGAAAAAGTTCTAATATAAAAGTCAAAGATCAATTTTTTTTAAAAAAAAAGCAACTTTGAAGAAGCAGAATACACAGAAAGAAAAAAAAATTAAAAATCATTGAGACCCTCAGAGATTAGAAGAGATATTGCAAGAACAGGATACATTTTTTTAAATGAAAGAACAGAGAAAAGGGAATATCTTGTAAATTAAAAATACTAATAGAAATTCAATAGCAGGACTACAAGACACAGCTTAGGAAAAATTGCTCAGAAAATAGAGTAAAATACAGATGGAAGGCAGGAATGACGGGACAATTAGAGAACCATTATAGAAGGTCCAATTTCTAAAACAACAGAGGCTCTAAGAAAAAAAGAAAACAGCTATGAGAAATTCAGACATAAAGAACATTTCCCAAGCTGACAGACATGTTTTTTCAGACTGAAAGGGGCCCAAAAGGAGTGTCCATCCAACACAATAGCTCAAGACAGAACCATGACAAGAAAAATTTGAACAATGCCTTCAAAATCTTGAGACAATTTAGAATTCCATACCCAGCCAAACTAGCAAGCATGGGTGAGGGCAGAATAAAGGTATTTTAGGCATGTCGAGTCTCAATGTAGTCATCAAGTAGCATTTTACATTTCCACCAGGAGGGTATGAAAGTCCCAGTTTCACATTTTCTCAATAGCTGAAATCAATAGCTTTCTAACGTTTAAAAAATAAAATGTATCTGCAAGTTACCATTCTAAACAGCAGAGAGTATCTACAATAAATAGCAAGTAAGTACTAGAATACATGCTTTTACCAAAGTGAAGAAATAAAAGGAAGACAGGGAAATTCAGGGAAAAGGAAATTCAGGGAAAAGGGGATCCATCAAAAGAAAAAAGTAAAAGGAATCCCCTGGCTGATCTTGGAGACCCCTGGGACCACAGTTTCCTGACAAAGGTGCCAAAAAGACACAGGGGCTTGTCTTAACCGGGCTCTGGGTGGACCTAGGTTTGAATCTGCCCACCCAGGGTGACCAGTAGGAGCTGAGGACCCGGGAGGTACCGAGACACCTCTGGCCCCGAGAATCCTCAACTACTCACCACACTCCGCGCTGCCCGACTACCGTCAGGATCTGCGTGAGCCCTCGTGTGGAGTGGGGTGGGAAGGAAGTCGGAAGGCCCTCAGGGAAATGCATTCACAGATTTATCACTGATAAAAATACTAGTGTGTCTGAACATTTTGACAGGAGACACAACCTGGAGAGACCTTAGGATCGAATTAAGGAAGCAGATAAATAAAACTAAAAATATAAGACATTACAAGAAATTGGAAGGAAGGAAGGAAAAGAGCGAGAGAGAACTGTATATACTACTCGGTTGAGTTGTAAATAGTGTTTCTATAACTCTAATACAAACAATAAATACTGGTCCTC
The DNA here is from genome assembly GCA_004026765.1 of Micronycteris hirsuta. Lineage (NCBI taxonomy): Eukaryota > Metazoa > Chordata > Mammalia > Chiroptera > Phyllostomidae > Micronycteris > Micronycteris hirsuta. The sequence continues at coordinate 12,324 of PVJI01006706.1, read as the reverse complement.
CAAAAATTGTAGCAGAACAGTATTGGAAAGGGATTTTTAAAGTGTGTGTGAGAGAGAGAGAGAGCATAAAAGCAAGCACACAAACATGTGCGTGTGTGTGCCTGGGTGGGAGGTGACAGGGGACTAAATTTTCATCTCCCATTTGCAAAGTTAATAAAACATGGCTTGAAACCAGGAGGGAGAGGGAAACGGGAGGAGAAGAGGCGCCACCTAACGCCCAGGTGTCATTCACATGCGGACAGTCAGAGCGACGCTCAGCTTCCACGGCTGTGTTTGAGGACGTGGGCAGAATGTGCCAAGTTACAAATGGAAACACTATGAATGAAACTTATTAGCAAAGTGCTAATGTACAGTATTCTTGATCTTTAAACTATTATACAATAATAGCATTATAACCATCACAAAGTGACTGATTATAAGCAAATCTAACAAGTACTAATATTAACAATGGATAATTATAAATAAAAATGCCACATTTTTATGAACCTGGACCATTTACCCTCTTACATATCACTTTTTAAAGTGAATTTGTTCTATCTCTATCTTTTTTTACCTCTTGCTGTATCTCCCCATACAAAGATTTTTCTTCAAAGATCATATTCCTGAAAGTACAGAATTACTATCTTGCCTTTGCCACATTCTTATGAATGAGTCATTTAACTTTAGAATAATATTTCCATTCATTCATGTTGGATTTCACTCATACTTCAAAGAAAATCCCCCTTATTCTAGCATCCCTGCGTTAGTTTAAAAGAATAAATCTACCCCACCAAGGAAGTAATGACTGCTAGTAATTGTTGAGCAGCTTTATAAACATCTTATCATTAACTAGAGCAAACATTAGCGCCACTTTACAGATGAGAAAAGGAGGTTTCAAGAGTTACCCTAGGCCACTAGGTCAGAACACAGAGCACAAGATGTTAAGCCATAATACAAAGCTACTCAATATAATTTTAAATAAGTAAAAATTTTAAAACAACAGTGTAGAGCTATAGCATATCTAGCTGTAAATTAGATTGGCAGGCAAGAATTGCCATTCAAATTCAAGACAAGAAAGAGCACTTTAGGCTGAGGAAATTAGGATGGGCTTTAAAATAAGGGGCCGGCCCTGGCTGGTGTAGCTCAGTAGATTGAGCGCGGGCTGGGAACCAGACGATCCCGGTTCGATTCCCGGTCAGGGCACATGCCTGGATTGTGGGCCAGGTCCCTTGTGAGGGCCATGTGAGAGGCAACCATACATTGCTGTTTCTCTCCCTCTCTGTCTCCCTCCCTTCTCCTCTCTCTAAAAATAAATAAATAAAATCTTTAAAAAAAAAAAAAGAACTTCCATCCATGTGTTGCATATTAAAAAAAAAATTTTTTTTTCAAAAAATAAAATAAGGGGCCGGATTTTACATGAGTCTTGAAATGTAGGTTCAGCATGGATAGTTGAAAAGGAAGGGAGGGCATCTTAGATGAAAAAACACATTCTTACTACATAAAACAAATTGTAGTGGTTAAAAGCACAGACTCTGGAACCCAGCTGCCTGGGTTCGGGTCCCGGCTCTACCACTCCATGTCTTCCGGGGACTCTGTAGCTTCACCTGTAAAAGGCGGGTGATGCGAACAGCACCTCCCTGGTGGGCCCGTCGTGTGGATGCAAAGGATGAACACACACAGGGCTTTTCCAGCAGGACCAGGGGCTGGGCAGCATTCGATCCGTGCTGACAACAACCGTGACTGTTACCACTGGAAGAATGTATGACTTCGGAAAATGTAACACTCGGGTTGTTGTCAAAAGAAAAAACAGGACACTGCTATGAAACAAAAATATTCTATTTATTATCTTCACTACTTTATCTATGTACTTAGGCAAATAAATTGTAAAATCGTGAGATGATCTCCTAATTCTTAAATCTACAACAAAGCACTGTTTCAAACCCATTGAGGAAGAAAAGAGCAAAAGGGTAAAAGGGAAAATTAGCACGTACCAGTTGTCAAAACTCTTCACGACTATTATCCCTTAGACTAAGAGCAAACAACACAGATCATAAGGAAACCATTCAAAATTGGATTTTAAAAAAATAAGAGGGGAAAAAAAGCATGTATCAGTAAATATAAGAACGTTATGTCAGATTAAGATATGTTCAAACTTACAGATTTATATGAATTTTACCAACAATTACTATGGCTAAATATGTTTCAAGACATTTAACATTTACTCTATTAAAGATAAAAATAATAGACTAAACTATACATACACTTTTATTTCACACATAGAAAACAGGCTAGGCCGGAACACACACAGACAGTGTTTACTGCGTTCAAGAAGTAGAATCACTTTCATTCCTCCCTTAATTTCCTTCTTATAATGGTTGCACTTTCTTGTAACCATTGAGTGACTTCTGGGTCACAGCACAGATTCTTAATGGACCCTGAAAAGATATCTGATCTACTTCCTTAATAACCGAAAGGTTCACGAACACCACCTTAAAAATCGTTTTAAAACATGTTCAGGTTTCCTTAATGGCATAGGAAAAAAATCTACTTTGTTCAGACTTACTAATTTCACGACTTCCATGCTGTCTTTACGTAGAATTTTAATTTCCCAAATGACATCTGAGTGGTGTGGGAAAGCCGAACCCATGTCACTCCATTTCAGGTGCAAGGTGGAAGCTGGGAAGTCAGCGGACAAATCTAAGATCTCTGGAGTATCTGGAATGAAGGCTTAAAAAGGGAAAAAAACCATACAACTTAGTAAAATAAGTAATGATTTTTCATATTGCCCATTCCACTAGTCAATTCATCTTAAACTCTATTCCTTCCTGATAAAAAAACAAATCAAGAATTAAAAGCAAACTCTTGAATCTATTACTAAAATAAGGGAACAAGTATATGAATTTATTTGTATAAGCACCTCCCAATGATTCCTCAGCCAAATTTGAGAACGTCAGTTATCAGCCGGCTGTTTCTAAGCCACAGTTCTAATACGAACATGCTGGTGTCGTCTGGCCTGGGACCTACAAGCAGGCAACAGCAGACGGAAGTAACGGAGCTTCCTGTGCGTGGCTGAATGTCGGGCCTAAGGAAATGGCCTACATGGAACATGGAAAGCCTGCTTTGGTAGAGCTTTCTGTGTATTTTCTCAGCAGCCTCCCCCACCACCCCAGAGTGCCAGAGCCCCCCGCCCCGCGCTGGGGGAAGTCCCTCGCAGGAGGACGCCAGGTTATAGGCATCAGTAAATAGCACTGAGACCAAAGGAAAGACCAGGACGCGGAAGGAGGAGGCCACTGGGTTAGGTGCGGATCTAGAAGTCCTTCCGGAAGGCCAGGTGAGCAGTGGTGTGTGACACGGTCTGCAGGGGACTGAGACAGAGATCAGCTGGTCAGGTAAGAGACCGCTGGGGCAAGCCTGGCCACAGCAGTGAGGCTTGGCTCGCGATACCCTATATGGGAAACACAGGACGCTATCTGATGGGCATTTCAAAGAAATGACTGGGTCAGAGAAACGAAGGATTGGTTGGTATAACAAGGAAGGCAAACATCTAAGATTGCCTCAAGCTCCTAGCCCAGAAAAGCGAGGAAATCAAAAGGACTCCGGGACCCCTGTGAAGAGATGCAGCAGACTGCCGCGGGCGACCACGTGTCAGGAAGGAGAGGCCATCCCCAGACTTGTCTGCAGACAGCGGAGCAAGACCTCGGACAGACTTAGGAGGAACCTGCTGAGTCTCTCCTGGCTGAAGAAATGAACGCAAACGCACAGACCTAAACCAGCCAAAGCTTGTTTGGGCCTACGGTTACATGTTCAAGAAACCAGACTCTACAAAGAAGGGCACAGAAGCAGGAAAAAAAGAAAGAAAAGAAAATCCAGGATCACTGAGACCAAAAGAAATGGGCTGTCATCTAGGCAAACACAACAGAACTCGCAGAAGAGAAAGAACACGGTGACACTGGCGAGGAAACCGTGGGTATTTGAGAAAGAATTTGGGGGGAGGTGGCCGGCAGTGGGCTCTGGAGCTGCATTACCGGAGGTGGAGAGAAAGTAGAAAAAGCAAGGGAACCTTCAAAATCTTTAAGTCTCCCCATGTATAAGGGACAAGTGAGTGGGTTTGGGCGGTGGGGGGGGGGGGGGTCGGTGGGAACCACACAAGGTAGGAGCCTGCTCCGCTCCATGAGCTAGGCTTTCTGGTGTGAGGGCCAGAGAACACTGGGCTCTTCCTGGGATGTCCCTGCCTCCCCTGACAGGAAGCGATGGTGAGCTGAGGAATGCACAGACGCACGCAGGTTCAGGCCTCACACCCACCCTGGCGGCTTCCCCACGAAGCTCAGGGACCAATGACAAGAAGTCCTGGCAGGAGGGGAGCGGCACGTGCTCAACAACCAGACGGCAGAACAAACCAGCAGGATAAACTCATCTTGGAACTTAAACATAAGCCCTTACTAAATTTAGCTACAGTCTGCTGACCACAGCACTCTGCGGCGGATTTGCGTGGGATGTTTAGGGCTGAACAGGAACTAGGACACGCACACGGCGTAGTCAGGTTACTCAGCGAGATAAGGGCTGCGGAGGCTGCGTCCCAGGAGAAACGTCGGGTGGGACGCTGCTTCTAAAAACAGAGCGAACGAGGAGAAAGAAGTCGTTTCAGGGCTAAGAGAGCGGAAGTTCAAGGTGCCACTGTGGCCACACAGAGCAGAGGCTTCCAAGAATGTGGTTCTCTCAAACGTTTCAAGTTATCACGATGTAGTAACTTCAAAATTATGAAACATGGGGAGTATTTTACTGAGGCAACATGCGTTCATTTAAAGGCTTTCCTTCCTGGAAAGTCTACAGTTTACATTTTATCTAAAAAGCAGGGGGCTCCTCTTCAAAACCCAAGCCCTACCCAAGACTGCACACTGAAGGCAGTCATTGTAGATGAGAGGATCACACATGCACACACTTTCTTCCCTGCTTTCTTTGTAGAACGCATGGGAAGTTCCCCTGAGCGCCCAGAATCCGCCATCTCCATTTCTTTCCGGTTAAAGCAGACACTTGAGAACAATATTAACTTGCTTTTTAGAAACTAGGACCTTTTCAGCGATGAAAAAAAATTCCATCAATCTCGTTTATTTTTTTAAAGCTAGAGCATCTCTTCCCTCAAACCTCCATGATCTTTTTGCCTTAGCACGTCAGAGGCAGAAGCCTTCCCAGCTCTTTCACAGGATCCAGGGAGCAGGTGGTCTGCCTCAGACGGACCCAAAGTTTCAGATGATGAGCAACTCAGACATCAACATTCTTAGAAAGACTTGCTTGTGCCTGCCCTCGTCAACTAGAAGCTTATTCCATGTATGTACACCTGTTAAATGTCCTGTTTGCTTTTTTGTATGTGCACTTCTGAAAGCACCTTAAGATCTGGAGAAAACTTAACTTCTCATACTTTCATTTAGTGGCACACTGCCAAAGACCCAGGCCCTCCCGAGCACGGCCGCCTCTCCTTTCTCAGCTTCCCCTGCACACGGCAGGTGCCCAGCAGTTTGCTGATGCACCCACCTCCCGCTCTTATGTTCCCTTAAACTGCTTTTCAACTTCTTTTATCAGTGCTACCTGAGTATAGTAACATCTGAGGACTGGGATCCCGTTAATCTCATATTCAAACCACAACCAAGCCATTATTAGAAAATGCTACCAATCAGTTACATCATGTGCAAAAAAAGCCAATAAACTCTTAAATAAATCAGCTAGAGTCTCTCTTAATTTGCCTTTCTAATTCTATCTACCAGCGTCTTCTTCAAGTAGCTCCCCAGACGGAACCTTCTGAACACGTACAGAAGAACCAGGCAGGCTCTCTGACGGGGTCCTAGGGAATTTTTTTTAATCTAGATTAAAATTAAGTTACATTCCTCATACTGTACTACAAAATAGTTCCATATGAATAAAAGACTTAAATCAAGCATGAAAACAAAACTAAAAACTCATGAAGAAAAACAGCAAGAAACTATATAAAAATGAAAACCTGTGGTGTGAAAAATACCACAAAGTTAAAATTTTAAATTTTGAAAAAATATTTGTAGCAAATATGACAATTAATAAACAATAATTTTAGCATGAGAAAATTTACAAAGGACACAAATTGTTCAGAAAAAATAAAAATGATTGCTAATTTTAAAATAATCACAGAAATGCAAAGACAGCAGTGATATAATTTGGGGCCCATCAGATTGAAATGGCAAAACCCAGACAGACAGTCCCTGGCCCTGGCAAGGATGGGGAAGAACGGGCGCCCTCTGAGATGATGACTGTGGGAACGCAGAGAGATTCGGAATTTGGGGAGAACTGGCAACGGATCTCAAAAGTCATAAATGGTGGGATTTTCTTTAATGCAGCATTCTTGATTCCAGAAATTTAGCCTAAGGAAAACATCACGCAAATTCAGAAGCATGTATGTGCAAAAGATGTTCATTAAAGCATTGGTTATAATATTGAAAAACTGGAAATAAAAATCTCAATGTTAATAACCAGTCACTTAAAAGTAATTACAGTACCATCATTCACTGTAATACCCTGCAGCTTATACATTTTCTTTTCTTTCCTTTGCTTCACAGTCAGTCACCCTCCTAGGACTCATCATCATATTGTTACGATGCCAATTCTGTAAGAGTCATCGGGAGCCACCAAAGCCACTGCCCCGCCACCAAGAGTCGAGACTCCTGGGGTGTGTGAGGTCTCGGCGCAGAGGAAAGTCTCCCTCCCCGCCGGCCTGGGCTGCTCTGTGCTTCCCCCCACCATGTAGCACGCGTACTGGGACATTCACGCAACACGCTGGCCAAACGTGCCTGCCGTGTGCAAGGCACGGGCGAGGGGCTGGGCGTGGGGGCACGGTCCCTGCCTGACAGAGCCCACCTGCTCATGAGAGGGACGCGTGGTGACCCCTAATCACATGATGGGTTATCAATGCGACTGGGAGGTGTCGCAGAGAAGTGCGGGCTGCCTGAGGGGAAAGGAACGGGTTGTCCTCCAAGAGGGTGGTCAGAGGTTACTGCCTGGGGGGAGGAGCACCTGAGAAATCCTGAAAGGTGTGCAGGGATCAACGAGGCAAAGGGACTGAGGAGAAAGGATCCAGCTGAGGGAAGGAGCCTGAATTCAGTGATGTCTGTTTCAATGGACTTGAGTGGTGATTTTCAACCTTTTTCATCTCATGGCACACACACTAATCACTAAAATTCTGTGGCACACCAAAAAGTATAGCTTTTGTAAATATGACCAAAAAATGGGTGTGACTTTGATTCATTCACACCAGACAGCGATTGCTGTGTTGACTGCTGCCGTTTTTTGTGTGCCAGGTGACGGCCGCTGGCCTGCCGGGCAGTGTGCGTCCACCTGTGTCGCCGCTGGGCTCTGCCGCCCCCGGGACGGCTGCTGGGGGGGGCGAGAGCATCCCTGTCCCCGCTGCAAGTCAGAAGAATGGCCCGTTTCTGCTGGTCATGAAGCACCACAAAACCAACAAAGGCACCGTTCTGAGTTATTTCCAAATCCATTTTCTTTTCAAATACTTACAGACGTTTTTTTCATTTAGTATGAATTTACTTATAGAACTTCCAAAATCATGCAGCAGGTTTATCGTTATTTCGTGATCACCAGGTAAAAGAGCTGGGAGTTTAGTATTTGTTTTCCCCAATCGAAAACACGGAGGGGACCTGCAACATAAGAAATCACATTTTAATCGGCGGATAAAATTAACAGTATAATTTCCATTAAAACTTAGCACAAAGTGCACTGGAAAACACCGTATGCTCTTTTGTATGCAAAGACATGATAGGTTACATTGTGTCTGAAGACCAGAAGAGGGGAGGGCAACGGTGAGTGCACCGATGTAGGTGTGAAGGAAACACCACCAGGCTGCTCTAGAATGCGGAGTGAGTAAGCGCTGCCGACTTCTTCGAGAATCAGGGATGCAGCTCGCTCTCCCGACTGCGCCCAAGTGCCCTTTGCAGCCTTACCTCTGTCGCACCTGCCCACCTCCCCAAACGGCCTTCCTGTCTCGCAGAGACTGGCCACCCAAAGGCAACCGCTACTCGCCGCCCCTAAGAACACACCCTCGATGTGCCTGCTCGCTCTCTGGGCTCCTGGTTCACTGAACAAACCTTTCTGGTCGACTGCTTTCAAAGGCTCCCGGCTCCCCACCCACTGCCTCTCGGACAAAAAGCAGCTGTGGCCTCTGCGGTTCCACGGCCCTGGGGGTCCTTAGGAAACTTTCACATTCGTTTTACTGTTACTCACGTACACTTCTAACTTCCCGTAATTTTTTTTTCTTTTATCCTCAACCGAGGGCGTATTTTTATTGCCTCTACAGAGAGAGGAAGGGAGGAGGAAGGGAGAGAGAGAGACACGGAGGATGTGGGAGAGAAGCATTGACTGAGTGCCTCCTGCACCTGCCTGCACCGTGGATTGTACGCGCCCAGACCAGGGATCGAACTCACAACCCAGGCATGTGCCCTGGCCGGGAATCAAACCTGCAAACCTTCGGTCACAGGGTGACACTCCAACCACCTGAGCGACAATGGCCAGGACGTCCCCAAAATTTTTAATTCAAGCACAGGGCCTCTTGGCGGCTCCCGCATCCCTGGCCCACGCCAGCACCCCCAGGGGCCGGCTCACAGCGCTCGCTCAGGGCTGAGCAGGTGAAAGGCTCGCTCACCTCCTCTCAGCTCCAAGGGTGAGGCTTCTTCTGGTGTCAGAGACACAAAACCGCTACGGGGAAGAGGCACGAGACCTAAACACACAGGCCGAGGTGAGGCCGTGCTCGACTCAGCCGGAGCTGAGAGTCCTGTCAGAAGCTTGTGCACACCACAAACGTCTACTCACACCATGAAAGAGAAACTGACCACAAGTGTACCTCGTAACGGTTACAGTTAACCCCAGCATTTCTCTCCCACTTCCCCCCAACCAGCAATTTCCCATAGAAACGGCAGATACAAGCTCAGCCTCCAGAGCTTCTGGGGTCCCCCCGCCCCTCACCTGTGAGGAGAGATGGTGGCGCTGTCTGTAGTGTGGCCCACTCTGTCTCGCTGCCTCGCTAATAACTCTCTCTCACCTCCACCTCCTGTCTGGCTCGCATCTGGAGTCTTCCCTGTGCAGAGCCAAGAACCCGCTTGCCTCGGGGCTGCAGTGCCCCCTAGGGGTTCCCCTCTGGCATCAAAGCCACCTGAATTCCCTAAACGGTGCTATTGCACTCGTTCTTGCACCGTGCTCAGTATTCTTTCAGCCTGGAAGGTCCTTCGGTCCTTTTCCTGCTGAGAGAACCGAGGACTCCCACTCCAAGCAGCACACATCCTCCAAGAAGCGCCTCGGAGCCGCCCGCTGCACTGCTCAGCCCGTGCACCCTGGCCCCTCAAGAACAATCCCTGTGGGCACCGAACCAAAGTGTGGTCAGATTTGCCCACTTCAAACTCCTGGCATCAGCACGAACTTCTCAGTACGGCCTATGGCGCTCTGTGCCCTGTTTCAGAGGTTTTCCCCATCTGGACTCACAGTAGGGCTGCACTTCCCGCTCCTCTGGAGCGAGGCATGGTGATGTACCTTCCTCTGCAGGGAACTCTGAGTGGAAGTCACAGCTGCCAGCCTGGGAAGGAAGCTGTAAAAGCCCCACAGCCCTGGGCCTGGGGCCCTGAGGAAGACACCGGGGTAGGGATGCCAGCCGACCCAAGACAACACAAATGGGAGCAGAAAATAATCCTTCATTTTCGCAGCAGGAAATAAAAAGGGAAGAATTGAGAGTTGTTCTGCACACCAATAAATGACCCCAGGGATAAGAACAATGCTGCACAAATGTACAGTGACTGAGAAAATCTCTGAGGGCACTGCAATACACGGTTCGGTCCATGTACATTAGCACCCAGAACCCATCCGCAAGCCGGGCCTGGGGGAGGCTGTGCGGACCCTCTGGGAGACAACGCCATGCCCTCTGGGCTCCGGGAAAGCAGGGGGATTGTTCTGGCTCCCGGGCATCAGCTCCAGGCTTCAGAGCATACAGCCCACTCCTTCGTTACCTGAGAGGGTGCCCTGTGCGGCAGCACCTGCCACTTGCCTCCGAACATCCACTTCCCTTTTCCTTACTAACATGAACACAATGCTCATCTGTCTGGGCCCGGGCCGTCCGCCTAAGTTCTGCCAACCAGAGGTGAGCAGGGGTTCTCTTCTTACAAGTCTCCTTGAAGAAAAGTGTCTTTCCTTCCTGCTTTTTGGAATGTATACATGAAAGCTGCTCCTCAAGCCTCACCTTGAACCATGAGATCACATGCCAAAGACAGCAGAGTAGCATGAACAGAGGGCCGGGGTCTCTCGTGGCCATAAACAACCAGGTCAGCCTTGAACTCCTACTCCAGACCTTGTACATGACAGCAAATGACTCTCTCTTACGCCACTATGGCTGTCATTTTCTGTTAGGCCGAGGCAAAACTTCAACCTAACTGACACGGGTGGACAGTCGGAACCCACAGCACGGTGGAGGTGGGCGACCTACTCCCTGTTCACATAATAAAAGAATCGTGGTTTTGGCCAGGAGAAAGGGTCATTACCATCTTGACCGATGAAAGATGTGGAACTTTTAGGAAAAGAGAGCTAATCTTTCAAATTTCATTTAAAAGTTTACGGAACAAAATTCTTTTGCTCTGAAATTAGAGAGAAAGAGTGTTTTGAGGTGGCCGCTGTAGGTCAATCAAAGCGTTTCCGTTACCTGTTGTCAATGCAAACTTCATACAGAGCGCCGCGGCCCGCTCCGGAGGGCGCTTTCCAAGAGCAGTCCCACGCCTGCAGATTGCTCGTGGTGCACTTCAAGTCACGAGGAGCCCCTGGAGCAGGAGAAGCCACACACACCCCGCTTAATCACTGAACTGCACTGTAACAAGTCAGTAAGTTGAACTGTTCTCAATCTCAAGGGCAAGCACCGGTGGCTGCAGAGGGGCCGTGTTCTTTGTGAGGCTGAGAGGAACCTGCAGTCACAGGGGGTGACTGGTTTTATATTTCTTTTTGTAGCTGTGGCTTAAAAAAGCTTGACAGTAACCTGATAAAGTGGGCCGACCGCTAAACCACGTTGGGGTTAGGCTTCTATCAAAAATTCCACTTCCAGGCAACTAAGATAAATAGAGGCAGCACCTGTGTTGACTCAGTGACGGGACCAAGCGAGGGCCTGGGAGAATTTTCATCTCCAAGAGCCTCATTTGCAAAGAAAAGAAAAAATAAACACACACAAAAACGAGCGAGCAGCCTGACTCTAGGTAAGAACGATGTCTTTCCCACGCCCACAGACACGGCCCTGACACTCCCAGCCACCGCTGCCTCGCCGCCGGCTCCCAGACTACCGCCTACGTGAAATCCCATAACCAACCTTTAGACTTTTATGAAGCGTATTAACTTTATACTCACACAAGTATCTGAAAAGTATGTATTTCGTGTGGGCCCGAACAAGTGAAAAGTAACAGAATTTAGATGATTACGCTCTAATAGTGCGTACTCACTCACACCTATAAAATGGCATTACGTCCCGGGATGCGCACGCGCTGCACAGTGGAGAACTGCCATTCTCAAAGAAAAGTGAGAAGAGAGAAAGGAGGAGGCTGCGGGGGGAGGGGGGGGGAAGAGAAAATGGGAAGGAGGGAAAAAGCAACGAAAGTGTAAAAGACGTACTCTATCTCAGACTATATCAGTGATTCCCAACCTTCTTCGTCTCATGGCACACATAAACTAATACTAAACTTCTGCAGCACACCAAAAATATATTGTGTTTTTGGCCAATCTGACAAAAAAAAAATAGGTATAACTTTGATTCATCCACACTGGACAGCTACTATTGTGTTGGCTGGTGTCATTTTTTTTTTAATTTTTATTTGACAATCTAAGGGAAAGGAGGTTAGTGCCCCTGACTAGTCAAGGATTGTATGTTTTAAAAATTCTTACAGCACACTGGTTGAAAATTGCTGTTCTATACAAATGTCTCTAAAAAAGTCTTTTTGTCTAATTTTTCCAGAGTTGGCACTATATATCCTATAGCAATAGATGATAAAGCTGTTTGTGTAAAACACAACAAAAACAGTAGAAGCACTCAGATTAGAAGTTATCAGTAATTATAATCGAGTTATTTAATGGTGATCTTGCGGGAATGAGAAGATGTCTTTAATTATGGAAATGATGTAAAAACTAAACCCAGGGGCAGACGGATAACATTTTACAGAAATAAGCTGGGTAACATCTACACAAACATTCTTAACAAAGTTAAATAAGATGAAAACAAATAGCATTAAAGAGAGAGACTTGATTTCGGCCCCATGGCATTCTGAAAGGCACTGCAGAGACAGGACAGCTCAGTGCGGG
>PVJI01006705.1:0-84054 GCA_004026765.1 Micronycteris hirsuta | reverse complement strand
TTTCCAATCAATAGCTAACTTTCAAAGCATTGTTAGTTTTGAGTGGCTCTAATTGGTTGTCCAAACGCATTCCGGACTGATCTGAGGCTTGGAAGACAGACGTGATTCCATTTCTGCATATGGGAGATCTGGCAGAGTTGCTAACCTCTTTTAAAAATCCACCGCAGAAGTTAGAGTGCTCCCAACCAGTTGGGGAAGTAGTCAGGCAAACAGAGTTTGAGGCCTTAAAAGCCCAAGATCAAGATAACAGAAGAGTCCCCTCGATTTAGAGAGAAAATGAGTGAGTTGAACAAAGGTCAACAACCAGCGTGCTCATCCTCACCAAGAATCACTCACCAAGAAACTGGATTATTAAGGAGTCAGAAAAGCTGGATTCCAACCCCGACTTCCGCACCTCCAGGCTCTGAATGTCAGTTCCTCATTCATGAAGACAATGTCATCAACTTCATAAGTTTTTCATGAGGGTTATGTAGGCTGATGTTAGGCATCCTCGCCTTTGCTAGATCGTTCAGCTCGGCTCTTCGTTGTTACCACCATTGTCTTTGCTGGGACCGCCGCCCTTTTCAGAGGGTCTTCTTCATGCTTGTCAATCATTCCTGTCCCTCCTTCAAAACTGATTTTTTCCAAGAGATCTCACCTTGGGCTCATTGTTTCTATTTTTTTTTAATTAAAATTTTTTTCAATTACAGTTCAGTATTACATTCAGTATTATATTAGTTTCAGGTGTACATGATTGTTTCTTGATCTTCTAGATCAAGTTCATCTTCTCAATTAACTGGTTTATAATACATTATTCTGTGATCACTCATGAGTGGCATTCATGGCTTTGTAACTGCCTTTTATTTTCACAATGTGTCTTTAGGTTGAAACAGTAAATTCCCAGAGGACAGTATCCATGTCTTCTACGTTTCTGTTCGCGTTTTCTATCCTTATATACCTATTATACTGGTGTACACAAGGCAGATGCTCCCTAATAGAAAGAAGTAGGGCCTTCTAATCCCCACTACTGTCTTGGAGCACACATATATGAGCATCCTGACATATTTCCCCTACATGGGCAATAGGAATCAGAGAACCGAGACTACCGCTAGTGGGCCCAGCAAAGAATAACAATGAATTTGACGTATGATTTGTACTTACAGCTTGTATTTTAACCCTCTCATCGACCCTATGGGGTAGGTGGTATTTTCACTTTATAGACGAGAAAACTAAAATGTAGAGAAGTCCAGTGACTTGCCCAAGGCCATGCAGGTTGAAGGTATCAAAGACAGTGTTCAGACACAGATCTGCCAAGTCCAGGCCTCGTGCTTCTCTGCTAGCCACAGCGGCCGTGCACCGAGCTACTGGAGGGTATGTGACTAACTGCATTCCCGACACTCGTTTGGTTGTTGCTCTGCGCCATGGATTTAGAGCAGGGTTGGTCTGGCCAAGTGGCAGGATGAGGAGAAAAGGACCAGTTCGGTATAGAAGTACGGACCTACACAGAGTGTGTATGTGTAGGCATATATATACATTCACCCACACATATATGAACATATCACTATACATTATATTTGTACTATAATGTCGCATTCAAGATCGACTGCAAACACTAACGTGGTAATCTACTAAACAGATGTTAAATTATCAGGTTCTGGGTGCATTTTCCTCCCCCTCTTACCTTCCAGCCTATTTTTCCAACTTTCACTCTTGTGAGCAAAAAAAAAAAAATTGAATATTAATCATGTTCTCCAAAGAGATGGATTTTACTTCTTCTCTTCAAAATAGAGATGACCGAGGGGTACAGAGCTCTAAAAGTGAGAGAAGAACAGTGATTTGACTCACTGGTCCAGGACTCAGATGTGAGGTGCCCTGATCAGGTTCTGTCACTGCTGCTCAGACCCCAGGCCTTTGGTGGCTCCAGAGTGGACACCTCAGTTCTCCAGCTTCCCTGCTGACAAGACCCTGGCCGTGACCAGAGAAAGAGCCAGGCTTTATCTGATAGATCTAATGGATTGGCCCAACTCAAAAGCTACCCTTCATCTGCTGAACAGCTAAGAACATAGGCAGCCAAGAACGATCCGTGTTCTTAGGCCCCAGTCGGATAAAAGTGCTCCAAGGTCGCTACTGTAGAAATCGTGATGCTCCTAGTTTCTCCCCGCCTCTCCCCCTTCCTCTGCTGAAGGAGATTGGACTGATGCTGACCTAAATTTGAGCTTCAGCTCTTGAACCACCACTGTGTCCTGAGAAAAGACTATATATAGCTTTGGAGTAAAAAAAATCTCTAGGTTCAAATCTTAGCTATGGGATTACAAGCAAGTTACTTTATTTCTAAAGCTATGGCATTGGAGATCTGTAAAATGAGGATAATAGTGACTGTGTACAAGGCTTATTGGGAAGATTTACTAGGTGTTTAAAGCACCTGCCATGGAGAAAATGTTTAGTTAATGTCAGCCCCATCTGCTTCTCCCAGTACACACCCTAGAAGAAAGGCAATGTTAACAAATCATTGTAGATTAGAACCTCAGAGAGGCTCTCAAAGAAGTAGTCTTTCATTTGGAGAAAAGGACATTGAAAGTGAATCTAACCGCTCTTCAAGAACATGCATACGAGATGATAAGGACAATGGCCCTAGTCACTAAGGCCAGAAAAAGAGGAAAGCAGATGAATTTTCATTAGAGAGGTAGGAAGGAAGAAAGCTTAAACTTGAGGCAAAACTTGTATAGATAATGATAAAGGAATGGAATAGGTGGCCATGGAAAACTTATAGGATTTTCTCCTTTGGAACGCCGTAAAAACAGAGTTCCTGTTTGTCTGGATTGGGAGAGGTATTGACCTGACTACGTGGTCTGCCCCAGAAATCTGAGCGGGGGTGGGGTGGGGAGCAGAGATATTGCAGGGATAATTCTCGAACCCCAGAAAACACAAGTTAAAGCACTCTGAAAGCTTTGCAGGAAAAGAAGCAACATCACAGTGATCGGCAACTTGGAGACCTAGAATCGAACATTAATGTGAGAATGAATGAGGAGTGCGGGGGAAGTGTGAGCGAAGGCGCAGAAAAGGAAACAATGCATTTTGTTTCCGAGGGACACACGTGCCACCCCACTGGTGGCAGAGCCATCCTGAATTCCCTGCCGTGGGCCTCAGTTTCTTGTAACACGAAGGGCTTGGGTTAAGCACTCTCCTGAGTCCCTTCCATGCCTGAGCTTCTGCTCACCAGACTGCTCTAGAGAAAATGTGATACATCCATGCAAAGCCACCTGAGCCCCTCACACAGGCTGTGCTGGGTGAGCCGGCTGCACAGACACAGGCCAGTGCATCTGCCCTGGGGTCAGACCCCCCCAGGCTACGTCTTCCCTGCTCCTCAGCCAGGAGCAAGTGGCTTATCCTCTCTGAAATTCAACTCTCCATTTGTAACGTGGGGATCGTGTAGCTCATTTGAGGTTGTGAGTTTGTTTGTTTGTTGGGGGTGGTGTTGTGAGTTTAAGTTAAATAATGCAAGTAGGATACTTGCTGTAATAATCTCTGATAGTTTCCATGTACTGGGCACATAAGTAGCAATAAAACTGTACCAACTGTATGAATATTCTTGTAATGAGAATGTTTAAACCTTTTAAGTTCTCAGCTTTTATTCCTATTGCGAATGACTTTGTAGAATACGTCTCAGCCAAATCAAATATGTGATTTTTTGTTTTGTTTTTTCAACACACTTGCGTATTAAAATACACACACAACCCATGTTCACTTCTCCAGCTGCCTCTACATAGCCCATGCCCTTGTTAATTTGTAAAGTAGAACTGAAGCAGTAATTATTTAGCAGCTCCTGTATCTTTGAATCTTTGAATTTTTTCCCCATTCTTAGCAAGCCCGGCCACTGAGACCTGCGTTGCCTGCCCCTTGAAGGTGGCCGGCCGCGGAGCCCCGCGTCGCGTCGACGTCTCCATTTTGGCTGCACTTCTCCGCACCTTGGCCTGTCCCTTTGCAAGTCCATCTTGCTCCTTTTCACAGGGTTTCCAGCGCCCAACCCCTCCTGATTCTTCCAAGGATGGACGCCCCACTCCCAGCTCCCCTGCCGGCGGGCGGCCGCGGGCCGTGGGATGTGCACGGAGCTGGTACAGCGCCCAGCTCACCACGCCGAGGGGGAGCGCCTCCCGGCCCGGGCGGGGCACCAGGTTGCTAGTGGCCTCCTGCCGTTTGGGTTTCCTTCCCCGCAGGGCACACCGTGGGCGGCTGTGCGGTCCGGCCGCAGCCCCCCGCCCCTCGCGTCTGGCCGCGCCGCGGGTTGCGGTCGCCGTGGGGGTGGCGGCTCCCGTCCGGGAGGTTTGCGCCTGGCGGGGCACCCCGGAGCCGCGGGGAGCCCAGGGGCGAGGCCAACGCGGGTGGGGCGCGTCCGGGCGGGGAGGGCAAACTCGGGCAGCGCAGGGGGCGCCGAGGGCAGCGGGCGGGCGGGCGGACTCGCGGCGGAGGAGCGAGCGGGACGAGGGCTGGCTGGTGCCGGGGGCCGCCCGCCCGAGGGGGAGGAGGCTGTGCTGCCCTTGCCGCAGGTTCGCTGTCGAGCACACAGGAGGCAGGGACATGGGTGGGGTGCGGTCTGCGCGGGGCCCGAGCCCGGATCTCTTCCATTTCCCCTCTCACTCGGCCCCGGGCTGCGCCGCAGACGGCAGCAGCTCCCGCTCCGCCCGAGCCGCCTGACCGCCGGGCCGGGGTGCTAACCGCGGGGCCCGCCAACCCGCCGGCCCGGCCAGCCCAGCCCAGCCCGGCGGCCCGCAGCCCCGCCGTCCGCCGCCCCCCGCCGCCGCCGCGTTGCCAAAACAAACGGGCCGGCCTATTTATTGGCGGCGGGCGAGCCGGGCAGCTCAGAGTCGAGGCGCCGAGGGGGACAGCTCGCCGCCACCAGCCAGGGCCCCGGGCCCCCGCCCCGCACCTGAGTCCCGCCGGCCCTGCGCCGCGCCGCGCAGCCCATGGCGCCCCCACCTGGAGCCCCCCGGAGCCACCCCGACGCCTGAGCCCCTGCAGGGCCCGGGTCGACTCGCCCACCCATCAGCCCACCAGGCGCCCTCGCCCGCCGCGCTCCCGGGCTCCCGGCCATGTCTCCCGCCCGGCTCCGGCCCCGACTGCGGTTCTGCCTGCTCCTGCTGCTGCTGCTGGTGCCGGCGGCGCGGGGCTGCGGGCCGGGCCGGGTGGTGGGCAGCCGGCGGCGGCCGCCGCGCAAGCTCGTGCCACTCGCCTATAAGCAGTTCAGCCCCAACGTGCCCGAGAAGACCCTGGGCGCCAGCGGGCGCTATGAAGGCAAGATCGCGCGCAGCTCGGAGCGCTTCAAGGAGCTCACCCCCAATTACAATCCCGACATCATCTTCAAGGACGAGGAGAACACGGGCGCCGACCGCCTCATGACCCAGGTGAGCGCGACCCGCCCTCCCAGCTCCCGGGGCGCCGCCGCCGAAGCACCGCCACCTGCCCGGCCCTACCCGCCCCCTGGCACCTTTTCTCGACTGGCTGGCACGCCCTCTGGCACCTGCCCCTCTCGCCAAGCCCAACTGCCTCATGCCCAAGACGGGACAGCCAGGGGTCCTGGCGGGAGTGTCGGCACCCCCGAGCTCGCCGGTGGCTGCGAGAAGAGCCCCCTGCCGCCGAGCGCCACCGCCCAGCCAGTCGCCCGCGGCCCCACTGCCCCGGAGCGCTGGCAGCTCCGGTCAGACGCGGCACCTGGAGGCACCTCGACCCGGCTGCCTCCTGTGCCGCTGGGACCCGCACGGTCCTTCCAGGCCTAACCGGCCGCGCCGCTGGGTCTCTTTCAATTAGAAGGCATTCGGCACCCCGAGGTGAAGAAGCTCCGGGTACAGGGAGCCCCACGGCCTTTCCTCCACGCGCGCTCTTGGTTTGATGCGCTGCCCCCTCCTGGAGCAGCGTCCGGGTGTGGTCTGGGGTTAAAGAACAGCGAGGAAGATGGAGGAGGGAGAGAACTTGCCAGGAGAGCGCACGTGTCTGTCTAGAGAGCCGAGCGGCGAAGCTGCGGTTGAAGGGTAGGGGGCAGGGGCGTTCGGGCTCCGGGATCGAACTTGGGGAACCCCTGGGGTTGGTGGCAGTAACGGGTTGGACTAGAAGGGAGGGACTCGGGTGCCGGGTGCCGGGGAGGCAGGGAGCACAGTTAAAGCCAGTGTCTGCGTGCTCGGCTCCGCGCTCAGCACAAGCGCTGGGGTTTGGGGGGTGGGGAGTGCGGGGCGGGGGTTGGAGAGGAGGTGCAAACTTTCTTCCCTGCAGCCGGGTCCGCAAGGGAAGAGCCCTACTTCCCCTTCCTCTGCGGTGTCCTGGAGCTTCCCGCACAGCCAGGTAGCCCACGTTCTGTGCTTTAGGAAAAGCAGCTAAACCACGGCCCTCAGCATGCGCCCTGGCGCCGGGGCTGGACGGCCAGAGTCGGGGCGAAGGTTGGCTGGTGGCCGGGCCGGGCTGGGCGCAGAGGAATGCAGATAAGGATCCGGGCCACGGGCTGGGCAATCATTGACAGCGCGCGCCCCGGCTCTGGACCCAAGGAGGGGGTGGCGGGGGAGAAAGGGGCGGGGAGCAGGGGCTCTCCAGTGAACCTAGGTGGGGAGGTAGGATCCCAGAGGCAAGAGCACGCGGAACTCCTTCCCGAGGCGGTGAGCGCCCGGCTAGTCTGCTCACCGGGAGGACAGCGGGGCCTTGGGTCATAACTGCTGTTGGCTCCTGGGAGACCGAGTCCAAGGGTCTGTGGGGCTGGGCTCCGCGGGGTGGGGGTAGGCTGAGACACAGGCTGCCCGAGCCTGGCGGCACCTCGAACTTCAGAGTCAAGGACTGTGGAAGGACCCCCTCTCCTGTCGGCCCCTCTCCCAGTCGACTGCCGGGTCCCTTGGGCTGCAGGCACCGGGGAGTCAGCACAGACGGGTGATCGCTCCCGTCCTTACCCGGGGACCCGGTTCTAGCCCATCTCCTGTGAGGCGGAGCATGGAGCCGGCTCCCTGAAATGAGGGGCTGGATTTCCCAGGTCTCTTCTCAGATGCGGGCAGCGCAGAGGCGTTGAGGGCTCTGGGCTCAGGGGACATCGCCTCTTTATAAACCCCCGGGAGTCCCTCGTAGCGGGAGACGCTCGGCGTCGCCCTCCATCGGGCCAAGCTGAGCACTAGCCTTTCCACCAACTTCTGGTTCTAGGGCTGTCGTATTTCGGGCATGGGTGCGGGCAGGTTTTGGACATAAGAGTGTCCCAGAAGGAATGCTTTTTGGCGCTCGAGGGATCCAGGTAGAACCGGGATTCCCTCCAACACACCCCCACGCTGCGGGAACCCCGCACCTGCCGTGCCTCCAGGGCGGGTGTCCCGGGGCCTCAGCCCTGAGGCTACGGTGACACCTACTGGGCGTCTCCGGCCTTGCACGCCTCTCAGGTCAGCCCCAGGCGGTCAGCCCCGCGCCCATCCCTCCAGGTAGCAGGCCGTCCCTGGTCTCTGGTGCCTCGGTGAGAGGGAGGGACTGGGCCCTGGAAAGGCATTCTCGGGTCTGTGGAGGAATCGGTAAACCAGCGGGGCAGAAAGAGTACAGAAGGGAGGGGCTATTTCCCAGATAAAGGAGCCCAAGGGTGTATGGCTTGCCGAGACCTCTAGATTGGAGGCGTCACAGTGCGCTCCAGGGCCTTGGGGTAGCCAGAAGTTATAGTGGAAGGAAGCGAGTTAGGGCTCTGTGTTCCCAAGAGAGAGCGAGGGGCACGCTGCCCGTTTTCCCAACTCCGGCGGGCGCTCTGGGAGAGCGAGGCAGAGCCTCCACCTGCGCGCGGGCCAGCGCCGCCCCCAACTCGGTGCTTTCCTCTCGCAGCGCTGCAAGGACCGCCTGAACTCCCTGGCCATCTCGGTGATGAACCAGTGGCCCGGCGTGAAGCTGCGAGTGACCGAGGGCTGGGACGAGGACGGTCACCACTCGGAGGAGTCGCTGCACTACGAGGGCCGCGCAGTGGACATCACCACGTCGGACCGCGACCGCAATAAGTACGGACTGCTGGCGCGCTTGGCAGTGGAGGCCGGCTTCGACTGGGTGTACTACGAGTCGAAGGCCCACGTGCATTGCTCCGTCAAGTCCGGTGAGCCGCTGCCGGGGGACTGGGCCCGGGGCCGGGGCCGCAGGGCGTGGGCAGGCGGCGCAGGGCCGGCTGGCGCCGAGAAGGTGAAGAGACCCGCCCGGGGTTGGAGGCGGGAACCCCGGGAAAGAGGACGTCGGCGGCGCTCCCCACTTCTGCTTGTGACCGCCTGCTCCTGCCGTGCCCGGTAGTGTCCATGGCGGGAGCCTAGGGAGAAAGGGCCGTGTCCGGGCGCTTCTGGGTGCCAACCCTGAGGTCCACAGTACAGAGCCGGCTGCAGGAGGTTCAAGACAGAGCAAGCTGAACAGATGTGGAAGCCAGGCTGTGACAGACAGCTTTCCCCACCCAGCGTGGTGCAGGAGGGAGGAGGGTGGGGGGCAGGCGCCAGGGAGGGCCCAGAGGTTCAGAACCCACAACCGGCCTGCAGGCCAGGCCCCTTAGGGCACTAAGTCTGCTCCTCCCAGGGGGTGCAGGCGTCCCCAACCTCTCCCCCAGGGCCCTAAAGCTGGGCATTTGGGGGACAAAGCCAGCCCTGAGGGCCAGAATAAACAGAATGGACTCAATAAAGTGGATTTTCCCAGATTTGCCGCCTTGTTGATCGGATGGGCAGGCACTGGGGCCCCGCCCCTCTCAGATCTTGTCAGCATCCGGGTTCCCCACACTGAACCCAGTCATGCCTGCTTCGCACGGTTCCCGGGTGACTGCCAGCCTGGCCCCACCCTGCGGCAGGCGCGGCCCTCCATGCTGGCACCAGCCAGTAGCTGCACTTGCAGACCCTGCACACTGAGACCAGGCCCACTTTTTACTGCTCCCGAATCCCCCTGCGCCCACAGTGGTGGCCCCACCCCTACCCGCCCCCTCAGCATTTTCCTGCCAACAGTATCTACTTCAAGTCACACCCCCCCCACCTGCACACACTGGCCTGGTGCCAGCTCCCAGAGTGGCCACTTCCATTCACTGTCCCTGACCCCCAAACACTGTTCTCCATCCCACCCACTGATGGATGCCACTGTGTCCTCTTCCTGCACAAGGACCCAGCACACGAACTGAAGACAATGATTTTGCCCTGGCCACTGAGCCAGGCTTCCCCGGAGCCTGTATTCTCCCCACAGCTGGTCCTCCTCTCACTTCTGCAGAGACTCCAGGGCCGGCTCTGGCACAGAACTCGGGGTGTCAGCTGAAAGGGCAGTTTGGGGGGAGTGTCTGGTTGAGGGGTGGCACATTCAGACCCCAGAGGAGCTAAGCGACTCACCTTCTCCAAGAGGCTGCAGCTTTCTGGGTGTCAAGTCACAGCGGACCGCCCCCCCCAGCTGACCTCTGACCTCCCTGACCGCTTCACAACATTGTTGGGATGGAGAACAAACGGGGGGAGGGGGCTCCATCTGGGCTTCCAAATGGCCCTTTTCTTCTCACTCACTGGAGCCACCATGCGCGCCTCTCATTGGCCAAGGCTTAGACTGGGGAGGAGGGCAGGGATCACACGGTGGGTCGGTCTGGGTTCACGTCTGCAGGAAAAGTGGGGAGAGGGGCCAAGACACGGTGGGGGGGCTCTCTGGGGGCAAGCGGAGGCCTGGCTGGGCTCGGGAGGGGTGCTGTCACTGGGAATCTGAGCTTCGCAGCAGTAACCCTTCGTGTCCCTTCTTCCCACAGAGCACTCAGCCGCAGCCAAGACAGGCGGCTGCTTCCCCGCCGGAGCCCAGGTGCGCCTGGAGAGCGGGGCGCGTGTGGCTTTGTCCGCCGTGAGGCCCGGAGACCGAGTGCTGGCCATGGGGGAGGACGGGGACCCCACCTTCAGCGAAGTGCTCATTTTCCTGGATCGGGAGCCAGACAGGCTGAGGGTCTTCCAGGTCATCGAGACCCAGGACCCCCCAAGACGCCTGGCACTCACACCTGCCCACCTGCTCTTCACTGCCAGCAATCACACAGAAGCAGCAGCCCACTTCCGGGCCACATTTGCGAGTCAAGTGCAGCCTGGCCAGTATGTGCTGGTGGCCGGGGTGCCGGGCCTGCAGCCCGCCCGAGTGGCAGCTGTCTCCACACACATTGCCCTGGGGGCCTATGCCCCACTGACGAGGCACGGGACACTGGTGGTAGAGGACGTGGTGGCCTCCTGCTTTGCAGCCGTGGCTGACCACCGCCTGGCTCACTTGGCCTTCTGGCCCCTGAGACTGTTTCACAGCTTGGCATGGGGCAGCTGGACCCCGGGGGAGGGTGTGCACTGGTACCCCCAGCTGCTCTACCGCCTGGGACGGCTCTTGTTGGAAGAGAGCAGCTTTCACCCCCTGGGCATGGCCGGGCCAGTCAGCTGAAAAGATTCCTCCACTGTCCTCCTGGAACTGCCCAACTGGATCCAAAGCCTCCCCACCAGGAGGGTCCTGGCCCTGGAAGGGACCTGAGCACAGGGTACTGGATCCCACCATCTCCTCCACCACAGAGACATACCATTGAGACTTGACTGGGTGATGCCAGGGTCCCTACCACCATCTTGATATGGTGACAGGGATGCAAGCTGAGCTGGCAAGGGGAGTGGTCTGTCCTTCTAACCTGTAGACCTCCAGGCTGGCACAGTGGGTCCCAACCCACCCGGCTCTCATTACAATTTTTCATACCTGCCTCCCCCAATGGGGAGCACCCATTCCATCTGTCTTAGGCCCCCCTTCGGTGGGCTTGCACCTCAGTTGATGCTGCTAGATTCCCTGGGAGCCAGCAGGGAGCTGGCTGGACTCAGTGCTGCCCGGAACTGAGAAGGCCGCAGAGTCGGGCAGACATCCTGGCCATCCTGAGACATGTCCTTCTTCCCTGACCACACTCCTCAGGACACATCCAGAGACTGTCGCTGTCAGTGGGCAGAGTTCTGTGTTCCAGCCAATGTGATCACAGTGCCTGGGCCCAGGGGAGTGGGCTGGATGTTCTTGCCACCCCGACCCAGGCCCAGCCCCCTCTTCTGCTGAACCATGACCCCCGCTCCTCCCCTGGTCAGTCTCCCCCATCTTATTTATTGGCGCCAAGGGGGAAGCCCATGGGAGAATTTTGGGGATGTTTTGGTCTTTTCTTCCTTTTGTAATAAAAATTATTTAAGTTGTTAGAGCTATGGAGTCCAGGATGCTGAGTGGGTTCAGTACACGGACGGTCTGGAGCCAGGGGTGGGCCTGTCCAGGGGTGTGCTCACCTTCCCCCAAGGGCAAAACCTCCAGTGCTCCTCCCTCCGCGGGACCCTCCTCACCAGCAGCCGTGTACGGTCCCAACGGAGAGCTGTGCTCTTTGTCAGGTCGGGCCTTACCACGCCCTCCCTGAGGTTGGATCGGAGACAGTCACTTCACACACCTAGAACCATCAGCCGTGCTCTAGGGAAGGTGTTTTCCCTGCTTACTCCAGTCTTTCTTGGGTCCTGGGTTCTGACTCTTCACTGCGATAATGCGCCGTGACAGGAAACAATACTGGAGAGTGTGCATCTGCCCCGCGGCCCCTTCTGGCTTCTCAGATAAGTCAGAGTTCCTTAACCTAGCAGCACTCAGACTTCAGAATCACCTGGGTAGCTTGTTTAAAAATTATCCTTGGCCCAACTTCCAAGATTGTGCTTTAATAGATCCAGAGCGAGGCCCATGAACTTACTTTTCCAAATGCCCCAAACATGGCAGATGGTGCACAGACCACATTTTGAGAAACATTGCTTAATTTAGAGAAGGCCCAGAATATGACCTCCTATTTCATTTTCTCTTGGTCTCTTCATCTCAAGGCAGGTTTTTCTGTGCTCATTACAGATTAGCCAATTCCCAGGCTCAGTGGTTCAATTGTTAAATTTTCAGGAATTTCATAAGCCAGTTGGTAGAGGGCATGGTGAGACAATTTACACCATGGAAATTGGTGAATGCTACAGATCAGAACTCCCTGCACTGTGGAGGGTCAGGTGTCAGAGTGCACCAGTGCCCAGGTCCATCCTCCTACAGAGAGTACTGAGTTGGGGTGACAGCTCAGATGCTTACCTTACCCATCCCCCACCCCCATGGAGGAAAAGTCCAGAGAAAACTTCATTCCCTGGGGACTGTGTCTTGGAGGTGGGGGCAATAAGCCCCCATAGGCTGTAATGAATAAAAATTGCTATCACTTAATGAAGATTCCCCATCCCCAGGCATTGTTCTAAGTGCTTCACATGTAGAATCCATTTAATCTTCATAACGATCCCCTGTGGTATATACTATAATTATACCATTTCCCAAATGAGAACGCAGAAGCACAGGAAGTTTAAGTAACCTCAGTGAACTGGATGGTAGGAAGCAGGTTAAGTAACTTGCCCAAGATTATGCAGCAAGTGGCGGAAGTAGGATTTGAACATATGCATCTGGCTCTCGGGCCCACTGTTTTGTTTTTGTTTTTGTTTTAATTGAGGTGACGTTGGTTAATAACATTATAGAACTTTCATAGCATTATAATTCAATGTTTGTGTACACTGTAGTGTGCTCACCACCAAAAGTCTAGTTTCCATCGGTCACCATACATTTGACTCCCCATCACCCATTTCTTCCTCCTCCCACCCCGCTAAGGCCCACTTTTTATACCACAGGCTTTTCCGTTGGTGAACTTGAAAGGTCTACTTAGCATGGCAGGCCTGGACATCTGCTTTGTTAGGAGATTTAGAATGGACTCATCCCTCTGTGGCAGACTCTCACGGACCAGGCTCACAGGAACCAGATGTCCATGAATTTATTTATGGTGACAAACACAAGAGGTCAAGGTCAAGATACTCTCGTTCACTCATTTGCACATTCTCTCCCCTGTAGGCATTTCTAAGTGAGAGAGATTCTTTTCTATAGAGTTGGTTAGCAGGGGGATGATGGTTGTTACCCCCTCTTTTACTCTGCCCTGCAGACAGAAAGCCCTTTGGTGTCTCCAGACCTTTCTGTTCTAGATGGGCCTCCACAGAGAAAAAAAAAAAAAAAAATCCATTCCCTGCCAGAGAAGCCTGTCAAGATTCAGAAAAATCTTTGTCTGAATTCAGCCCCTCAATAGACCAGCCTTGAGGTGAAGGTGGGGCTCTGCAGCCTTTCTGGGAATCCAGGGCTCGGGTCTGAGAGACTGTGTGAGCAGGGAGACAAGGAAACGCAGCCTGAAAAGTCATCCTTCGCCTCTGCGGTGTGACGGCCCTAACCCCTCCCTCCAGAGCCCAGCTTGCCCCACCCTCTGCACGAGGCCAAGGCCCAGAGAAAGGTCAACCATAGAGCTGAGGCCCAGGCGGCTGCTGACCCAATGCCTGGCTCTCCCCTCGCGCGCATGCTCAGCCCCCAAGACTGCTGCGTCCACAGTTGCAATCCTCATTCACCCATTCAGTCACTGTTTACTAGACACCCTGTGTCAGGCTCTGTGCCAGAGTGGGGAAAAGGGGCAGTCCCTGCCCTAGGTGAACTGAATGGTGGGGAGCAGCACAGGAGACGGGTGTCCACACCATGTGGTGAGTGCTGTGCCTGACATCTGTGTGCCTGAACACCAGGGGAGGCTGGGGACCAGGAATACCTCCTGGAGAGGAGGACGATGCAGGGAGGGCAAGGAGGTGTTCAAATGGCAGGTGTTCGAAGGGAAGCAAGGAGGTGTCTAGGCCGAGGACACAGTAAATGCAAAGGCTCAGAGACTTGAGTGAGGCTAGGGGCTTGAAGGAACCACCATCTGGGCAGCACCGCAAAGCTATCCAGCGCACGCAGTCTTGGCCAAGGAGTTTGACTACACAGAGCCTTGTGCTCCATGCACTTGGACTTGATGCATGTATCCTGAGGGCTTGGTGAATGCCTGGAGGGCTTGAGGAGGGGAAAGCTTGCAACTAGATTGTTCCAGAAAGCTCACCTGGCTGCAGTGTGGAGGACAGACCAGAGAAGGCAGCTATGGAAGCAGGGAGTCCTTTTACTGGGTAAAGTTCACCAACATCTGCACTGAAAGGTGTACGTGGGGGTCAGAAAAAGGTAACAGACTATAGACATTTTGGCGGGAAAATGATCAGGACTTGAGGCATTTTAGATGAGCAGTGAGGGTGAGGAAAGGGCCAGCTCCCCAATGCCCAGCACCCTTGACCTTGGCTATGAGGCCTCTGGAGCAGCCTGGGAGGACTGCCCTCAACCCAAGGGCCATGGCACCCCGGACTCTGGCTCGTCTGTGTGGAGGTCCCTCTTCAGGTGCCTGTTCTCAGGTTGTCCTCGCAGCCTCCTCTCTCGTGTTTGGAAAGACCCAGCCGCCCTGGGTGTGGCTCTTCCGAAGCCACGTGGCCTACCCCCACCCTTCTCCCCCCAACAGCCTGAAGGCACTGCCTGCCTGCAGACGGCTTCTGACAGTGACTGGTGCTGAGCCTGGTGCAACTGTCCTTTGGGCAACCCGGCCTGCTCCAGCACCTGCAGCGCCAGTGAGGAAACTGGAAATAGGTGCCTCTCCATGTAAAAACAGCAAAACATCCCCTGAGGAGGTCCAACTAGAAAAAGCTACTCTTCTGGCCTCTTCTGGAGAGACCCTCATGCATGGGGCAGGCTGGGGTATGCAGTACCCCTGGATTTCCTGGCAAGGGTTGGGGGTGGCAGCTCCCCCCACCCCATGCTCTCTGCCCCCTGGGTGGAACGCCTATCCTGGGGCTCTGCCCCACGTCCCACACCCCAGCCTGGTTCTCAGAGCCTATTTGTTCTACCGGGACAGGCTGTGGTCGGCCCAGACCTGATAAGGCTGGGTCTGCTGATAGCAGCCCCACCCTTGTGCCCAAACTACACCCAGGCTACCTTGCAAGCACAGGAAATCCCCCTCAGGTGGGCATAGATGTGGGGTGCTTCCCGCCCAGGTTGGGGTCCAGAAGCCTTAACTTCTGGCCTGATGCTCCCTCAGTGCATTTAAGACCTCTCACCTGGATGTAGAAGCAGGATAAGGAAATTATCACATTTTAAAGATAAGTGAGCCAAGTCGCCAGGAGAAAAAAGGATTTGCCCACATGTATTTATTCCACAATCAGGATCATTGATTGTGCTAGCTCTGCTATTTACAGTATCTTTTAAAATCCTAATAGCCTGGAAAATGAGGGTGTTCCCAATGCCTACTTTGCAGAAAGGTGAAGTCCAAAGGCCCAGAGAGGTGAAGTCACTTTCCTGTGGTCACACAGTAGTAGAGTCCAGATAAGAACCCAAGTCCCCAGCAGCATCAACTGAGGGAGGTGGGAACTGAGGAGTCACCATCCCAGAAGAATGGGAGGAAGTCACTTCCAGCATCAGCCTAAAAGATCTGATGGAGCTGGGGTGGCCAAGCACCTTTTGGGGAAAGTGGTCTTGGAGCAATAACGCTTTAGGTGCTATGAGAGGATCCCATTTTGATGGGAGCGTCAACAGTAAAACTGTGTCCACAATTATTTGACACTCCTCTCCCCTTGAATCTTGCCAGAGGCGAGAAAAGGCCATGTAGCTTCTTCTCGGTTCTACCCTGAGATTGCCAAGGTAGAGCGACCATAATTTGGTGTTTTGACCCGCAGCCTAGCGAGTGCCCAGCTGAGAGCCGCACAAACTGCCATCCATGTGAGGGCGCCATCTTGGACATCCAGCCCAGCGGAGCCTTTGGATGGCCACAGCCCTGGCGGACTTCCGAGTGCACTTGCAGGAGGGACAGCTGCCGGGCCAAACCCTTTCTGAATTCCTGAGCCCCACATGCATACGCAAAGTAAAATGACTGTTTGGAAACTCGAAGTTTGGAATCATTTCTTACACAACAATAGTAAACAGAATAAAGGGCAAAGAAGGGAATTGATAAAGGCATCTTCTGAGGCTTTCCAGGGGCCTTTACTACACTTTTACACAAAAGCTTTCTAAAATGGAGCCTGCACGCAGTTGGAGGAGGTGTGAGGCCTCTTCGTCTCCTAAAGGGCCAGCGTGAGAAGACACACTGACTTCGGATGAACTTGGGGCAGACAGAGATGGAGACAAAGGGCTGGATAAGCAAATCCCTTCACACTCAACTGATTGAAAAAGTGGTGAGTAAATGCCCTGCTGGCGGGATCTCTGATGACAGCAAACTCTTGGAGGAATGAAGAGCCTCCAGAAGGAAGGGAGCTGACATATCTGCGCTAGTGGCTAGTGAGAAATTATGCATGGCCACGTGAAAGAAAATGCTATTAGATATCTTTAGAAATCCAATGTGACATGTTGAAGAAAATAGCTGGACATTCCTGTGGACACTCGCCAGCCACATTTTCCCAGAGTGCCCACGCAAGAGGAAACTCGTAGGGCCTTGACCAAAGTTCATGAAAATGAGCTACAGCCCCCTGTCGCCCTAATAAACTCCAGGTGTGTTTACACCTGGCTTCTGCACACACCTCCAAATGCTCAACTTAAGAAAACCCCCAGGAAAGTGACCGGGCGGACAACAGGACGTGGGCGAGGCTCTGAGGAGCGGTTGGGAGTGCAGGGGTTGGACGGTTGGCTCGAGGACAGGTTTCTTGGTCATCATCGTAAAGAAGCACAAATTGGGCACAATCGGTCTAATAAAGAGGAGGGAGCAGCACGTGGACAGTGGAGGATCCTGGCAGATACCGCTTTAGCCCAGTGATCAAAGTTAACATCACCAGTCAAATGTACCGGAGCCCGGAGAGGATGCGCTGAGAAGGGCAAATCGCCCCTCTGCTCTGCTTCGTGATAATGCACACCTTGCTCTCTTATGAGACATAATCCCAGACTGAGGAAAAAACTACAAAATAATGGACAGGACTCTTCAAAAGGGTCAAGGCCGTGAGAGACAAGGGAATCTTAGGAAACACCCCATGTGGGATCCCCGACTGGATGCTGAAACATGAAAAGGACATTAGTGGGCCAACTGCCAAATCTCACGAGGTTCTGTACTTTCATTACTATTATTTCTTGCACCAAGCTTAATTTCTTTGTTTTGATAAATCATCTACGGTCATGTATAATGTTCCCTGAGGGGAGAAAGCTGGGTGAAGGGTTTATGAGACTTCCGGCACTATTTTTTGGAACCTCTGTATATCTAAAATCAACTCACAGTTTGAAAAGATCTAAAGGACAGACTCTCGTGGACGCCTCGAAGGTGGCCTCCTTTACCATATATGAAGTTCGAGGCAGCTTCCGCACTAAAGGACCCAGCTGCACGGAGCTGGGGCCACATCGTGACTCCTTCGCTTGAGACAGGGTCCCAGTCAGAAATGAATCTGGAAAGGACTTGAGGTATTAGACAGAATGGAAAGTCATGGAATAATGGTGTTCTTCATTTATTCCAAGCATTTAAGAAGCCAGGCACTGTGCCAAGTCCTTTAAATATTTTATCTCACTTAAACCTCACAACTTTTGAGCTGTTAAACTTTTCCCTGTTTACAGGAGAGGAGACTTGTGGCAGAGTCTGCGTGTTGTGACTGAAGACAGAAACAGACGCACAGACCACAGCAGTCCCCTGGAGAAAAAGGGAAGGTATGGTGTTCTCTTAAGATGAGAGTCCACTGGCCACTCCTCTCAAGGGGAGAGCACCCTGACCCTTGCCTGGACAGGCTTTTATTGTTTCTCTCAGGTCTTATTATCTATTAGATAGAATGTCGTTGTCTACATTTTAGGTACAATCAAGGCAATGGAAATAACAAATGCAGAAGGGAAAGGTGGCGAGCTGATTATGCCCCGTCCTTGAGAAAATTCACACAGGCTTTGGAAATTACCTTGAAGATAGGCAATAAACATCTACTGTTTCAGACCGGGGGAGAGAGTTTTAGCAAGAGCAAGTCATAGCAGTCTGGATGCATTTTCTAGGCCTGATTCCCACGGGAAAACCCGGTTTGAGGGTCTGGCTCCTGCCCACCACTTCGCTCCTATAGGTTTTCCATACAGGGCTGAGTCACATTTGCCAGACTGAAAGAAACCAGTTCCCTACAGAGACTGTTTTTTTAAATACAGAGAATTTTAAAATTGATTTTGAGAGAGAGGAAGGGGGAGAAAGAGAGAGAAAGAAAAATCGATCTGTCGTTCCACTTATTTATGTATTCATTAGTTGAGTCTTGTATGTGCCCGGAGCAGGGACTGAATATGCAACTTTGTGTATTGGGAAGATGCTCTAACCAACTGAGCTACCTGGCCAGGGCCAAGGAGACTTGAGTCTTACAAAGGTGAAGGGACAAGATCATACAGCTAAAAACTGGTGTGGTTGGGATTCAAATCTAGGCTGCTTTACTCCAGAGCTTGTTCTTAATCACTCCACTGTGCTGTCTTCTCAGGGATGTCCCTCATTCCGTTCACACCTCAGGGTTTCTAGGTGCAGAAAGAAGAGTTAGAAGGCTGGAGAAGTGGATGGTCTAGGATGGGCTTGTCAGCAGGTGCTGTCCATGGTGCTGGCCAGAGAGGGTTGGAGCTAGAGGGCCAGCAGGAGATGGTGTAGGGAAGACAGCTGGGAGAGCTTACACAGAGCAGCGCTGCTCGGAATAGAAGGAAGGAGCTCTTAGACGTGGCAATAGGTTCTCCACCAGTGTGGAGGAAATAGAGGGGGAAAGACTTCAAGTTTGGGCTTGAAACACATAACCGAGTCTACAGCAGCCAGCGAGGTAGGGTTTGTCCTTAGGTCTGGCTTGCAACTAATACTGTTCAGTATAGCTATACAGATTATTGGAATCTTGAGATGCCTTGGTACTAGTTGGCAAATAGTCACTGACTGAGTCCTCTACTGCTGTGGCTGCTCTTCCGGCCCCCTCCCTGCACTCCCAGGCTCCCCCATGACCCAACAACCAAAGGGTTAAGCCCTGGCACAGTGTGGGCTCCCAGTTCTGATTCTAAGGCCCATTCTGATAGGTCATGACTATACCTTAACAATTGTTAGGTATTTTGAATAGTATCCCTGTTTGTCCCCATTTTACAGATGAGGAAGATGAGGTTCTGGAATGTTTAACAATCTGCTTGAAATTGCTCAGCTACTACATGCTAGAATCAGGACCTGAACTCAAGTCTTCTGGGATCAAACCTTATGTTTTTTTCTTTTTCTCTCCCTGTGTTGGCCTGTGTGCCTGTCTACCTTTTAATGGGGACTATGAATAGAGGGAGAAAGTTATCGGGTTGGGGGGAGGTTGGCACAGCAGAGTCAGAAAACCCTATGGGGTCCCAGGCAGAATGCAACCTTCTCTTTGAATTATCTTGCCATATGGCAGTCTACCCCCAAGTCCCTGCTAGTTTTGTGCCATGGCAGCTGTTTCAGGCTGGAGGTGCCATCAATCTCTTAATGCACCTCCCCGTCTACCCTGCTGTTCCAGGGGAACTTGACACTGTAACGCAGAGAGGCCTCCCTGCCTGCTCCTTGATCCAGCTCTGCACCACCCAGTGGCTCTCTTGGCTGCAGTCCTCTCTCACTCTCCACGCCTCCGGCTGGGTTTGACAAACCTGTTCCACTAATTTCAGAGATCAGGAGCTTCTGTGGGAGGATGCCCCTCCTCATCTCATTCCTATAAATTAGGTACACCTTGGACGCACACCTGTTTCAGAACCAGCATTCCAAATGGAGTCAGAGTAGCAGAGGAAGGAAGGTGGGAGCTGGATTGACTTGCCATCTGGACTACAGGTTACTCTGGCATCTCCTTTTGTCTTTCTCCACCCTGCAGGCAGCAAGGCAGCCTCCTCCTTGGAGAAACAAGAGGAGGCTGTAGAGAGGAGAGAAACTTCTCACGTCTCCAGTGTGCAGCAGAGAGACTGGGAGGCAGTAGAAAGGGAGCGTATACAGGGTGAGTGGTTTATTTACAGGGACCTCCCACTTAGTGAGTGACCTTTGTGAGAGTGTGTGTGCCTGACTTTGTTGTCTACAAGGTGTCAAGTACTTTGCATATGCCTGATTACTTGATTCCTACACCAGCCTTCCAATAATTATCCCCAGGTAACAGGTGAGGTTCTGAGAGGTCCTGTGACTTGTGCGAGGTCACACAGCCAGTAAGAGGAAGAGTCAGGATTAATCTCAGGTCTGTCTGATTTCCCAGCCACAGTCTTCTCTATTCCATGGTGGTGGGAGGCGGGGCTCGGGAGTGGTAAGTGATGTGGATGTGTGGGGGGAAAGCTTACGTGAGGTACTTCTGTGTGTGCTGCAGCTCAAATCACTGAGTGTGCTTTATCTTTATTACCCCATGCCCAGTTTCCAACCACAAGAATTGGAGTCCATCTCTTCCCCACCCTCCTTCCCCCCTTTCTACTGCATCCTGGTCCTCATCAAGTTCCTGCATCATCACTCACTCTGTTCATAACCTTGAACCAAACAGCACCACTCCCCATTGTCTTTCTTGGGTCCATAAAGAATGTAGTCACTAGGACTCAGCACCCACTATCTCCCATGAGTTCTGGGCTTCTGAAAAGGGGGACTTCTGAAGGAAACCTGGTTTCCTCTCCCTTCCTTGGGCTTAGCCCCTTGCCACAATCCTTTCGACGCTATTCACCTCTTGGGGCAAAGTAGTTCAGGCCTCTTTTTGCATCTAAGATATACCTTTGAAATATCAGAGCAATCTCCTTTCCAGGCCCTGCAAGCACAACCTCCACAGAGCATGACCACAGAGACCCTCATTGCTATCTTGTTCCCTGCGTGCCAACTCCATGTGTGGGGAATGCCAATTATTTACTATCCTGTACCCACCAATGTAGAAGAAGTATGAGTTTCTTTGGTTTACTCTGTATCCAGTCCCAGAGATTCCCCTACTTTGCTTTCTCCCTCCCCCTTAATCTACCACCAACAGATTTCACGTAATCTCTTTACATCTCCTCC
Organism: Micronycteris hirsuta; assembly: GCA_004026765.1. Lineage (NCBI taxonomy): Eukaryota > Metazoa > Chordata > Mammalia > Chiroptera > Phyllostomidae > Micronycteris > Micronycteris hirsuta. The sequence goes on along the minus strand of PVJI01006705.1, from coordinate 63,269 downwards.
TTTTATTCTAATGTATAAAATGAGCTGAAAAACTGCCATTCTCCGGAGCATTTTCTCAATCCATTGACGTTTTGCATTCTCTCAGTTTGGCTCAGATAAACTCATAAAAATTCTCCACAGGTTTGGATGTTTCTTATGTCGACACTGCTAAGAATCTCTCACTGTCCCAAGTCCAGAATCCCCCACAGCTGGGCAGCTCACTGGAGCGGTACTCCCCCAGTGAAGAGGCACAAGGTCGTGTGACTTCTCGCATGAACTTCCCCTTCTCCATGTGGTTTTGTCACTGGGATTCCTGAGGCCACCACCAAGCCTTGCCCCCAGAGTCATTGCTCCCTATTTCTTTTTGACCTAAAAATGGACAAACAGCCCTGGCTGGTGTAGCTCAGTGGATTGAGCGCGGGCTGGGAACCAGACGATCCCGGTTTGATTCCCAGTCAGGGCATATGCCTGGGTTGCGGGCCGGGTCCCCTATGAGGGCCATGTGAGAGGCAACCATACATTGCTGTTTCTCTCCCTCTCTGTCTCCCTCCCTTCTCCTCTCTCTAAAAATAAATAAATAAAATCTTTAAAAAAAAATGGACAAACAGGTCACATAGGTCCAGCTGAATCAGGCCGATCATTTTAAAAGAACTTAGGGGAAAACAAAAAGGAAATCATATGGAAACTACACAAGCATAGAAGTCACTATGTCTAAATGTCAGGCCACGGCTTCTGAGAATAACATTAAAACCAGCGCAAAGCTCACTGAGTTCCACATTCCTTGATCCCCCCAAAACTCCAAACCTGCCTGTGTTACAATAACTTAACGGGGCCCCTGGCCTGCCCCTCCCTCCAGTCCAGCCAGCTGCTGGCAGTGTCTCTCCAGGGCAGCACAGGCCACTTTGTCATCAAAGTCTGTATTTTTCCTTTCACAGGTAAAGCCCATCTTTCCCAAATGAGAATTTATTTTCTGGGTTTACCCCTAGACTCACTAAGTTTTTCCCCCTTAACCCCCACCCCATCACTATCCAGTTAGTGAAATACTTTTATTGTCCTTGAATGAGCTTTGAGATTTTTGCCTTTGCCCACGAAAGGAGCCTTCGCCAAATGAGACCCTCCATCCGGATGAATAAGCAAAGGGCTTCCAAAAATCTGTAGTACGTATAGCAATGCTTTCTTCATGCATTAACCTTCAGATTCCTTCGAAAGAGTTCGGTTTGTGCTGACCAGGAAACGACACATTCTCTCCAACAACAAAAGGAAACCATTTGCAAAGCAATGTGCAAATAAGAAATACCAAAAGCTTCTTTTAAATTAACAATTGCAATCACAGAATGAAGGTCCGCTTGAGATTCTGACCCTCTGTCATCAACCGGTATCGGGAACCAACAGGAACGTTTCCCACTCAGGTGACGACGAGTCCACAGAACAGCCTCCTAGGAATTTGGCCAACGAAAGTCACGATTGCGGGGCCATCACAACTAAGGGGCTATACATACACGTGTTGCAACTGATAGAAGTCCAGGCACTATTAGCATGAAAAGTGAGAAACGTTTTTAAATGTGGGCAGGGATTCAAGTCGGGCGGCTCTTCCTCCCTCTGTGAACCATGACCCTTTCGGGTTGCCGTCGTTGCCCCGGGATACCAGGAGACGCCGCGTCCTGTGCGTCCCGTATCTATGGAGACGGCGACCAGGCGGTAGTGTGAGTTTTGAGCGTTGATCTCAGGGACCCAGGGACCCAGGGAGCGGCTCCAGTGGCCGGGGAAGGTATCTGCCCCGGGAGACCACCTCCTCCGGGAAGTGGCCAGGGGTCCCCTCCGTGTCCTTCAGAGAATCCCGTGGGACTCAGACTCGGGTGAGATCAATCAGACTGGTCCTTCCCGAAGAGAAAGGAGGAACAGCTCTCAGTCAATCTTTCCCCTTCATTTTACCTATTTCTTCCTCCGTCAACTCTACACGACGACCTGCCACTTTTTCCACTAGTCGTGTTAGGCATTTTTAGATTGGAAATGAGAAATGTTGGAAGCTGATAATATATTTTTTAAAGTCCCGCAGATAAGAAATTTGGGTTAAAAAACACCCCCTCCTTGGCCAGTGTGTTCACAGTGACCGCACACGTGTGATGTGCGATGATCTTTGGGAAGAGTAGTGCAGGCGAGTATGGAGATCACGCTGGTTAATTATAGTAACGTAAGTTTAGCGACTTTTTCATATCCCTAATTTCATTCGAGCTTCACATCAACTTTGTGAGATAGCATAACCCTCACTTTACAGGTGAGCAGACTGAGGCTCGGGGATTTGGAGAAACTTGCTCACCTTAACTGAATCTGAGCAGATGCTGGAACCCGGCTCCCTTTGCTTCGTGACCAGTGCTGGCTCCTCTAAGCCCTAAGCCCTGGCCTGGGCCAGGTTTCCACCCCATCCTCTCTCCTCTCTCTCTCTCTTTTTTCTTTTTTCACACACTGGGATGTTTCATGTGTCGTCTGGAGACTTTTTCAGAGCCCCGAGTCAGGGCTGTCTCTAGAACCCCTGAAGTCATAGACAGTAAAGATCAGGTTAGAACTACAAAGCCGTCCAGTAGCAGAGAAGTAATGGGACCCTCTTCCTTATCTCCCCAGCTTGCATTTCTTTGATTCCATTAAAACGTTCGCTTCCTGAACGCAGGTAGGGGACTTGCTTACCTCTCTTGCCCGGCTTGTTCCTCACATCTGTTGCCAGAGCCAGGAAGCAGGTACTCCTCGGTGAGAAAGATGGCCGAGGCGAGTCTGCTCCATCAGCTTCTCTTGTTCATGTCCGTCCTGTCTCTCCTCTGGCAGGAACTCCTGGCTTAGCCAGAGTGCTCCCTGTCGGCTTCTGTTCCAGGCACCCCGCGGCTCATCCAGGCAGCCCCAAGCCCTTTCACCAGGAAGAGGGACAGCAGGAACTAAGCCATGACCTCTGGGTCATGCCCGAGTGCTAGCACAATGGCTGTGCCCACCATGACTGGTAGCAGTTCGACCAGGAGTGCCTACAACCGCAGCAGCGCCAGTGCCCGTGTGAGTGCACGTCCAGGGCAGGTGGGACAGGGCGCAGCAGGGCCAGGGCCCGGGGAGACTGGCATCGTTGGGTGGGTGGGGGTAGGAATATGAAAGGGCTTGAGTCTCCTGTCTAAACCCCAGCACTAGATCCTGCATAGATGGGCACCAAGCTGGCTGGAGTGGTGGTAGCAGTGAGTGACTGGGGGCGGGGCGTGCCCTCTAGGGGGATGTGAGTGGAAGGCTGATAGAGTGGCCAGGAGTTCTCTTTGCCCTCAGAAGGCTCTTCTTGTCACGACCCCTAGGACTCTGGGTTTGACCAATACATGGATGCTGATTACCCTTTCGCAGCTCTTAGGGTTGTCCCCATGTGATGGCGCAGGAGCGGGGTGGGGGGGTGGTCTAAGGGTGTGACTAGGGGTATGTCTTTGTATTTGGTGCAGCGTGTGTCTGTTTGTGGATTCTCATGTTTCCTTAGATGTGATGTTGGTTGCACTTGCCTCCTTATGGACCAGGGGTCATCTCACCCCTCCATCTGTGCCATTTGGGCCTGCTGCCCAAAGACTCACTCACTGCCCTCCCCTGCTCTGCGCTGCGCTGGCAGGAGATGGAAGGTGGAAAGAGGGGAGAAGCCAGGGTATTGCCCTTCCTCTCTGCTTTTCACAGTGTCTCCAATAGGAGTTGCATCCCCGTGACTCCAGTCCCACCAGACAGGCCTCTGGGCTCTGAGAACCCCGCCCCCTCCTTTAATGTAGGTGTGGTTGCAGCTTCTTGATGTTGCCAACTTCAGGGTTCCTTCACCATCCCCTGGCTGTGCATAAAATGCCTTGTTTTAAATACTCAGAGTGGCTTTTGTTTTCCTGGTTGGACTTGACCGATGCATCAGCTGGTATTTATAGTAAATTACCTATGTCACCTTTTCTCCATGGGCAAAGTGGGAAAGAAAATGCTACATTGGCCATCTGACACTCTGTAAATATTGATGCTGAGAGTGTAATCTCCAAGAGAGGAGAGCTTTCTCAGCCTCGTCCACTATTGTAGTCCTGGCATCTAGCTGTGTCTGGCTCATGACAGGTAGTCAACAAATATTTGTGGAACAGATGACTGTATTCTTATTCTTTGTAACAATATAAAAGTAACCTTTGGTCAAAGATAAAATAAAATAGCAATGGGTTGAGCCTTCATACCAGTGACTGCGGCAGGAAGAGGCCCCTGGGTCATCTTCCTTCCACCTTGCACCCCTGGGGGGTTTCCATTCCCTTCCCTCCTCAAATAGATGGAGGTTAGGGATCAGCCCATGAAGGGATTTTCCATTACAGACGGGAAGTGTTGGCACATGGCTCCTGTAGCATCATCGGGAGTAGTGCTTGGAGTGGCCCCAAAGTCAGGGCATGGGGTGGGGGTTGGTTGTAGGTAAATTGACTCCTTCCTCTGTTCCATCAGCCACATGAAGGAGGAGAGGGAATGGTGGAGTACTCTTGTGGTTTGGAAAAGTGCCTGGGATAGACTGCTCCAGCTCGGAGAGGCTTCTGTAGGGAAGGGTAGGATGGGGAGGAAGAGGAGGAGAAGGCAGCATCTGAGAGGAGTGGCATCTAAGGGGGTACCGAGGCACAGAATAGGCCAGCGAAGACTGCTATGTGTGTCAGACTGAACGGCCAGATGGGGTGGCCCAGGGAAGGCTTTAGGGGCAGGGTCGCCAGGAATCTAGTTGAAAAACCGTTTCAGTGGCCTTGGAAGAGTTAGTATCTGATTCCAGGGCCTGCCTGCCCCTCACCGTCTCTCACCAGACCATCCCCCAGGGCTGAGGTGTAATGCGTTACTCTCTGGGGGTGGAGAGATCTTGGCCTGTACTCTGGGTCTTCAAATCCTACCCCAATCATCCGTCCTTCTTTCTCTCTGCCAACTGAACAGCAAGCCAGCTCCATGGACCCTCAGATGTGCTGCTCAAAGAATCAGGACAAAATGAAGAAGAGGGTCATCTGGGGCATTGAGGTGGCTGAGGAGCTGCTCTGGAAAGGCTGGGAGCTAGGGAAGGAGGTCACCAAGAATCTGGCTCTGAAAAATGTGTCCTTCAAAATCCAGAAGATGAAGTACAGGTATGAATATGATGGCTCAGAGGCCCAGCCCCTGAGCCCTCAAATAGACACTTAAAAAAAAACTTTAAAAATGTTATAAATTCAGAAGAGCGTATGAAACTTGTGTGGTTTGAAGAATTACCAAAAGTGGAACCCATGTGACCAGATTAAATATGGAATAACAGTGTCCAAAGCTCATCTTCTCCCGTTCTGTGTCTCTCCCCTGTTGGAACACCTTCCCTACCTGTAAAGGTAACCATTATCCTGCTTTTCATGAGAATGATTTCCTTGCTTTTCTCAAATGGATTTACTACCTATATTTGCATCCCTAAGTGATACAGTTTAATTTTACCTATTTATGAACTTGATATAAATGGAATAACATGGTATACTTTTTGAACACTTTTATTTTGCTCAGTTATGATTGTAAGACTCATCCAGGTGAATCTATAATTCATCTCTTTTCGGTGCAGTATAATACTCCAACGCACGCTCGTACAGTATTACTGTGTCTTCATCCATTCTTCTGTTGAGGGACATTTGGATTGTTTCCAGTTTGAGACTGTTAGCATCATTCATTCACGTATACAACTCTGGTTGCACAAGTGCAGAGTTTCTCTAGGGTAGGTACATAAGAATTGCTGTGACTTAGAACATGCACATTTGCTTTTTGTACACAAAGCCAAAGTATTTTCCAAAGTACTTGTATCATTTATATTCCCACCAGCCACCTACAAGAGTTCTCATTCCTCCACATTTTTACCAATTGCTATTATCAGGAAAACTTTTTTTTTTTTGCTAATAATGATAATTTGTTGCAATTTTAAACTTGCATTTCCCTGATTCCTAATACAGTTGAGTGTCTTTTCATATGATATTGGCCGTTTCATCTGTGACATTCCTGGTTAAGTCTGTGCCCATTTTTCTGTCAGATGGTTTTTTTCAAAGAGTAGTTTTCATCGCGGGTGATAACCCTTTGTTAGTTATGTGCTGTGAATATCTTCTCCCCCTTGTGACCGGTCCTTTCCTCTCTGTCATGTCTTTTGAAGAATAGAAGTTCTTAATTTCGAACGAATCAAATGTATCAGTCTTTTTCTTTTGTGATTGATGCTTTGGATGCTTTTCTGTGTTTTGTTTAAGAAACCCTTCTGTACCCCATGTAGGTCCAGGAGATACTCTCCTACAGTCATCCTGTGAGGACCTTCTGGTTTTTCCGTTTAGATTTGTCTTTTTTCTTTGTGGAATTGATTTCTTTTTTTTTTTTTTTTTTTTTTTTAGATTTTATTTATTTATTTTCAGAGAGAGAAGGGAGGGAGAAAGAACAATGTATGGTTGCCTCTCACATGGCCCTCACTGGGAACCTGGCCCTCAACCCAGGCATGTGCCCCAACTGGGAATCGAACCAGGACCCTCTGGTTCCCAGCCCGTGCTCCATCCACTGAGCTACACCAGCTGGGCGGAACTGATTTCTTTAATGGTCTGAAGTCAGGATCCACTTGTTGAAAGGTTCAAACATTCCCTTATGACCCCGCCCCAGTGAGGGACTGATGCATGTCAAGTGTCCACATACGAAGAACGGGTCCAATTCCGAGCTGTCTGTTCTGTGCCCTTGACCTGCTTGACTCCCCCTGGGCCAGTGTCACCCTGAATTGATTATGTCTTGATATCTGGTAGCGTTGGTCCTCCAGCTTCACTCTCACTCAAGGTCATCTTGGCTGCTTTTGGCCTTTCGAACTTTCACATACATTTTCAAATCAGCTTCTCACAGCTACACAGATTCTGACTGGGATTTCATTGGACCTATGGGTCAGTTCGGGGAGAAGTGGCATCACACATCAAGTCTTTTGATTGTGAACATGGTGTATCTTTATGTTCATTTAGGTCGTCTTCCGTGTCTTTCAAAAAGGTGTGACATTTTCCCCATAGACATCTCACAGATCTTTAGTTAGCTTTATAGTTTTGATGACGTTATATAGGGTACCTTTGAAAGTTGCTTCATTGTCTGCTTGTTCCCACTATTTTAGAAAGTCATTTTAAAAAATATGAATGTTTTGTGCATAGCCATGTTGTGTCTGGCAACTTTGGGATATCCTCGCATTCATTCTAATAATTTATTTGTTAATTCTTTTTTTCCACGGACACATTCACGTGTAATATGGAAACGACACTTCTTTCCTTCCTTTCCAGTCCGTATACACATTCTGCCTTGGTCTTTCCTCGCGGCGCTATCGGACGGGGAGGCGTTGAACAGAAGTGGTTAGAGCCAGCGGCGTGTTCATGATCTCAAAGTGAAAAATTCCACTGTTTCACATCGATTTGGGTGTTTCTACAGTCTTTTTCCGTAGACTTCACTAGGTTAAGGAAGTCCCCTTCTATTCCTAGGTTGCTGAGGATTTTCCCTGTAATCGTATGTTGATTTATTTAATTTTTTAAAATTTGGATAACTATTTGATTTTTTTCTATTAATTTGTTAATATGGTAGATTACATTGATTTTCTATGTTAAACCGACTGTGTGTCCCTAGAACAAGCCCAGTGTAGTCAGGGCTGAGTGTTCTGTACCTTGCTAAGGTCTAATATTTCGTTGCTAACATTTTGTTCGTGGGTGATATTGGTCTGTAGTTTTTCGTTCTCCTCCTGCCTTGGTCAGGTCGTAATGGATTTCATAGAATATGTAGGGGAGTGTTTTCTTGTCTTATATTATCAGGAAGATAAGGCTGGCATTATTTTTTATCAAATGCTGAGTATGACTTGCTGTGAAGCCATCCAGCCTAATATTTTCTTAAAAAAAAAACAGATTTTATTTATTGTTAGAGAGAGAGGGGAAAGGAGAGCGAGAAAGATGGAGATGTGAGAGATAAAACAATCAGTTGCCTCTCACGTACCGCCCACTGGGGACCTAGCCCTCAACCCAGGCATGTGCCCTGACTGGGAATGGAACCAGAGACCTTTTGGTTTGCAGGCCAGCGATCAATCCACTGAGCCACACCAGCCAGGGCTGGTATTTTTTTTGTGGGAAGATTTTGACTACTTATACAACTTCTTTGATGATTTTAGTGAGGGTGGCCAAAAAATTTATTGTATAATTCTTGAGTCACTTTTGTTCAGTTATGCTTGCCTACAAATTTGAACACATTCTAACATTAACATTTGTTGGTGTAGAATCATTGCCAGTATCGTTGTATTAATATTCTTATCAACTGCGGTGTCCACAGCCGGGACCCGCGCTGGAACTCTAGAGCTCTGTCGAGGTCTCTTTTCAGAACAGCACCCCTGGCACCGCCGTTTCCACCTGGGTTTCCCCCAAGGGTTTGGTTAAATCTGGGCAGCCCTCCCATCCCCGTCCCGTGACCACCGTGGGCATCAGAGGTGCAAGTGCTGCCCCCGTGCTCCTGTCTCTTTTTGCTTGGTTTCCCCCTTTCTGGTCTCAAGGACTCAAGCCCACTCAGCTTTCCAAGGCCTTCCCCTTGCTCTCTGCCCCGTCCAGTTTCTGAGCCCTGACCCTGAAGTACTTGTCTTCTGGTTCTTTCCTGCAGGCCCCCCAAGACCAAGTTCTTCTTCACGGTCATCCCTCAGCCCATCGTCCTGAGCCCAGGCATAACCCTCACACTCCCCATCATCTTCCGGCCTCTGGAGGAGGTATGGCCACCATGATGAGCGGAGGGCAGTGAGGGACACATGCACAGTGGAGCCCCGCCCCCACCGTGCACACATCCCACCAGCTGTAGCAAAGTCCAGCTTGGGAAGCCCTGGAGGGAAGCTGCACCCATTAGACAGACGGGGTTTGCAGTTGGATGTCAGCTGTGCCACTCACTGGTCGTCAGAAAGCTCCGGGGTCCCTGGCCTCTTCCTGCTCTCAGGACCTTCCCCCTACATGCTTTGTTCCCCACAGAAGAGACCCCATGTCTCTGAGACCAAGGCAGTGGTAGAGCACAGATAACCAGCCCCCTCCTTGGAGACCGGGATGGAGGGCCACAGCCGGGCTCTCCCCACAGTGGTCGTGTTGGGGAGATGGCCGGGGGCCGGGGTGGGAGGCGGTCCCTGAGTACCACCCAGGGACCACTGATCATGGACTGTCTCTGCCGCCCACCCCACGCTGCAGAAGGAGTACGTGGACCAGCTGTGGTTTGAGAAAGCGGAGGGAATGTTCTGTGTGGACCTGAGGGCCACCCTGCCTTGCCACCATCTGATCTGCCCGCCGTCCCTGCAGTTGCCCATGTGTGCTGTGGGGGACATGGCTGAGGCCTGGTTCCGCCTGGACAACGTAGGGTGAGGGGAGTAGCTGGGGCGCAGAGTGGGGAGAGCGCGAACCGCGATGGGGGCCCTGGGAGGAGAGAGACTGTGTGCCTGGCAGGGAAAGGGGGAGAGGGAGTAAAGAGCCTGGCCCAGCGTCTCCACCTTTCTAAAGCAGGGCAGTGATCAGCATGAGCCCAGTGGCTCTGACTTTCTCCATCCTCCAGGGACCTGCCCACCTTCTTCACCTGGGAGTTCTCCAGCCCGTTCCAGATGCTGCCCACGGCAGGGCTGCTGGAGCCAGGTCAGGCTTGCAGGGTCAAGGTGACCTTTCAGCCCCTTATGGCTGTCATCTATGAAGTCCAGGCCACGTGCTGGTATGGGGGGAGCAGCAGGCAGAAGAGCAGCATCCAGCTGCAGGCTACAGGTGAGGCTCAGCTCTCACCTGTCCCTGAGCCCACCTGCTGCTCTCTCCTGGCTCTTAAAGGCTCAGTGTGCCCCCACCCCACTTTCTGCCCTGGCCTCCTCACCCCCATGGGACCTCCACCAGCTTCCTGCCTCCCCCCAAACCCTGCAGGCTTTGCCTTTTCTGTGCCTCTCTTGGTGTCATAGGCCAGTGTTTCCCTGGGGACACCTACCATCTTCAAGGGGCTGTTCAGCTGGGGCCACAGAGGCCCTGGTGGGTTTTTCCCCAAGAGCCCCCTCCTCGCCCTCTCCACCACAGGCAAATGTGCCCAGCTGCTGGTGAGCATAAAGCAGAAGCGACCGGAGGACCAGGATGTTGAGGGCTTCCAGAAAGTACTGCACTTTGGCACCGTGGCTGTGGGCTGCGTCGCCGAGAGGCAGATCCGACTGTACAACCCACTGGCGGTATGCAGCCTGCGCACGCGGCGGCTGGGCGCTCCGAACCCCGCCCCGTGCAAAAGGCCCCCCTTCTCTCCGCACCTTTGGTGCCAGACCTCACGTAACTCGTGCCTGTCACGGATTAACACGTGTCCTCTCCTCTCAGCGGGGAGGCTGGGCCAGGGTATTTCCAGTTCTCCAGACCAATCCCAAGAGCAGCCCCCAGGACTGTCCAGACCCCAGGGCCACAGCGAGCCTTTCTGGTCCGCTTGGTAGGGGGAAGGTGCCCCTCTGGTCGTCCCCACGGCCCCAGTACAGGGCCCACGACTCGGCCCCTTCCTTGCTCCCAGTGCAGGCAGCGTCGCCCGTGGCCCGAGCTGACGAGTGAGGCACAGGCTAGATGCCAGCTGCCCTCAGCCCCTTGGTAATGACAGACTGCCCCCCCACGACCTGACCCCTGCTGTCCGCACCTGGCCCCACAGGTGAGTGCCCCCTTCAGGATTGAAGTGGCCCCGGACATGCTGACGCAAGACCAGGCCTTCTCGTGCCCCACAGCCCACGGCGTTGTGCCCCCAGGAGAGAAGAAGTGCGTGTCCGTGTTTTTCCACCCCAAGACCTTGGATGTCCGAACGATGGACTACTTGTCCATTACGCCCTGTGGCTGTGCCTCCCAAACCGTGCTCAAAGTCGTCGGTTTCTGTGGAGGTACTGACGGCCCCCAAACGCTGCACTTCTCGGGACAAGAACAGCCCAGGCTTGAGACTGGGAAAGGCTCCTAGCACTTCAGCCTGGGTGTCTGCTGCCCCCTGGTGGGCTCAGTGAGCACACCCGGAGATCCTGTGCCTGCCCCCACTCCTGGTGACCTGGAGGTCGGCTCCGCTGCTGGGGCACCCGCCTTCCCAGCCCTGCCTTCTCTCTCCAGGAAGCACCCTCTTCCGTCAGTGGGGCCCCTTCTGAGACGCCCTTGGGCAGGCTGACACCCCAGCCCCGCCCAGGTGGCAGGACCTGCTCACAGGGACCCCATCTCCCATGCCCAGGTCCTGAGGTCTCCCTGCAGCACCACTGCGTCAATTTCGGCTGGGTCCACCTGGGAGAGCGCTCAGAGCAGTCCCTGCGGATTGAGAACAAATCAGACTGCGTGGCCCACTTCCAGTTTGCCATCGACTGCCAGGAGAGCGCCTTCAGCATCAGACCTACCTTCGGGACCCTGGTGGGCAGGGCCCGCTTGACCCTGCTGTGTGCCTTCCAGCCCACTCACCCCACCATCTACTTCCGGCGGGTGGCCTGTCTCATCCACCACCAGGTGAGCAGTGGGGGAGGGGCTGAGGAGGGGCTTCCCTGGGAGCAGAGGGACCAGACTGAGGCCCAGTGATAAAGACCTTGCTCGGTGCTCACCTCTGTGTCCCAGAACCTCTGGGGCTGTCTGCCTGGATCACCTCCTCCAGGGCACCAGCCTGGTTTTTGGAGCCACAGCACGGCCAGAGGCACATGAAGCTTACTCGGAGCCAGGTGGGGGTGCCCACTTTGCCCTGCTGCTCCAGGCCAGGGACTTTGCCGCTGCTGCTAGAGGGGGGGACGGACTAGATCTCACTCCACACAGCGCGTGCAGAGCTGAGGGCCGCGAAGTGAGCACCCCAACCCAGCCCCCGAGCAAGCCGGCTCAGACTGTGCCCTGACTGCCTGGTGCCTGGCCGAGGTGGTGAGTGGGGGCTGAACTCTAGCCTCACTCACATGGACAAATGTCGCAGGACCCACTGTTCCTGGACCTAATCGGGACCTGCCACTCGGACAGCACCAAGCCGGCCATCCTGAGGCCTCAGCACCTCGCTTGGTACCGCACACACCTGGCGCGGGGCCTGACGCTCTACCCACCTGACATCCTGGGCCTCATGCTGAGCGAGAAGAAGCTGGAGCAGGATAAGAACGGGGCCCTCATGATTCCCACGGAGGTTTGAGTCCCCCACTGGGCCCCAGGGGCCAGGCTACCCTCCCAGGTTTCTGCCCCTTCCCTAGCAGTTCTCAGGCAGTCCTGTGCCCCCAGAGTGCTGTAGGGGTGACCTGTGTGTGTAGCTTTTTCCGGAAAGAAACATGCAGATGAGGGGCATGTAGGAGGAACGGCAGCCGGGCCCCCCACCCACCCATCTGTCCCCACCAGGACCTGGAGGACCCGCCAGCCCTGCAGTACCCCTTCATCCCCCCCATGGCTGAGTACTTCTTCGATGGCACCAGAGACTTGGCCATCTTCCCCCCGCCCGTCAGCATGGAGCCTTTCGAGGTGGATTTTGGCGCCTGCCCTGGACCTGAGGACCCCACCCCTGTCCCACTGTGCCTGATGAACCACACCAAGGGCAAGATCGCTGTGGTGTGGACGCACAGGTCTGACTGCCCCTTCTGGGTGACCCCAGAAACCTGTGATGTGCCCCCGCTCAAGTCCACGGCCATGCGCCTGCACTTCAAGCCACCTCGCCCAAACTGCCTCTACGTGGCAGAGCTCGAAGCCTTCGCTGTCTATAAGGTGTGTGCAGGCCGGCAGGTCGGGGAAGGCAGCTCTCTGTCCCGGAGCCGGAGTGGCAGGGTGGGGCCGGGGGGTGACGGGGGTGTGTGGGACACCTCTCTGTGTCGGGCTCTTCTCCTCGCCTTCTTGGCTGGACAGTAAGTGGCCTTGCTGGTTTGTCTTCTCCCAGGCTCAGGCCTGCCTTGCCTCAGTGGCTTCTTGGCCTATGTGATTATGTCTCATTCACGTGTGGCCTTGTTCCCCCTCCAGAGGGAGAAGTCAGCTGGGGTCAAGGCCTTGGGAAAAGTTTGGTGTTCAAGGAGTAGCTCCCTGGGCTCCTGGCTTCTCTCCCTGTCCTTGACGTGGGAGTTACCCAGGTAATTAGGTGTGTGTGGGGAGGAGCTTCTAGCACAGCTTCCCTTGGCTAGGAACCTGGGGGCACAGGATGACCCCAGCCCAGCCTGAGCCCCAAATGCACGTCACTACCTCCTCCTCTCTAGTCAGTCCCGCCCTTTCCCTCCCTTCTCAGCTCTGCCCGCCTTGCTGTTCTCTCCCAGAGGCCTGGGTGCCAGGAGAAGAGTTGAGCGGTGTGGTCAAGACTAGAGTCCCTTACCAGCCATGTGACCTTGGGCAAGTCCCTTAATGTCTCTGAGCCCTGGTCTTTTCATCTACAAGCTTGGGGTCATACCCAAAAGTTCGAGAAGGCTTTCCAAAGCTGAGTCTTTAACTGCCTCCATTCTAACACCTTGGCAGTGACACGTGGAGGTCTGTAGGAATGAGGCTGTGGGCGCCTGCGTGGGCCGGAGCCAAACCCCTCGGGTTTCAGGCCACATGCCTAGCCCTGCACTGTCCCATGCAGCAGCCGCCAGCCACAGGTGGCCACCGAGCACTGGAAACGCTGCCAGTCCAAGTTGAGATGTGCTGTTTAGGGTAGGAGATGTTGAAGACTTAGCATGAAAAGAATGCAAAACATCTCACAGATCACTTATGTATCAATTATATGTTGAAATAAGAATTTAGATTTATTGGGTTAAATAAAATGTATAATTGAAATTATTTCATGTGTTTCACTTTATTAGTGTCTCTATTACGGGGGTGTCAAACTCATTTTAACCGGGGGCCACATCAGCCTCATGGTTGCCTTCAAAGGGCCGGATGTAATTTTAGGACTGTATAAATGTAACTACTCCTTCACAGTTAAGCCAGAGCTCGGCGCTGCCGCCAAGTAGAAACAAGGTGCCGGCCGGATAAAACGAGGCGGAGGGCCGGTTTGGCGCATGGGCCTTGTGTTTGCCACCTGGCTCTATTAGAACCTTTAAAGTTACGTCTGCCGCTCTCGTCATCTTTCTGTCGGCCAGCGCATCTCTAGGCCCTCTCCTGCCGGCTGTGCTGGGGCTGCTGTAAGGGTTGGGGGCTCCGAGAGCCCAGTGTGGGGGGCCTGGCACGTGGCAGGGGGGAGGGGCTGGCCCGCTGTCTTCTCTGCCCCGCCTGCCAGGGAGCCCCGCGCCCGCGTGGGGATGCAGGACTCCTGCGGAGCAGGGGCCAGCTGGAGAGCCGCACAGGGCCTGATGCAGGGCTCTGAGCTTGTCCGTGGATCTGCCCCACCCCTGCAGGTGCTGCAGAGCTTCAGTAGCATCGAGGACTGCACCGTGTGCCCCTCCTGGTGCCTAACGCTCCGGGCCCGAGGCCACAGCTGCTGTGCGGCCATGGAGCACCACATCCCACAGTACTCCCTGGACGTCCCCACGGTGAGTGTGGCCCCTGCAGCAGTGGGAGTCGGGATAGGGGAGCCTGGCTTCCGCCGTGGCCTGTGGATCCCCCTCCCCTCTCTCATTGTCCTTCCTTAGCTGTCCTAACCTCCCCACCGACAGCACCTGGGGCTCTGGGCCAGTCAAGGACTCTCTGGGCCACGGCACTGGAACTGGGGAGAGTCTGGGGCTTGGCCAGCTGCTCCCTGCCTGCTCCATCTGAAATCATCCCCAGTCCTCTCACACCCAAGCTTCAAACTCTCCAGCTCCTTCATTTGCCCTGTTCACTGAGCACCTGTTAGTGGCAGGACCGGCACGGGTCGCAGAGGCAGCCCCTCCCAGGGGTGTCGTAACCCCCGGGCCTTCCCTCTCTGAGCGGCAGGGAACCCCAACTCAAACGCACGGGTGCTGGAGCCAGCCGGCCAGGCTCCAGTCTGGCTTCCCCTTCAGTGCTGGGGCCAATCTTTGCATCTACCTTCACTGCCCTCATATTGCGAGAAACCCACCACTTTTGGAGAATGTGCTTGGGGGTGACCCTGCTCCTCCCACCAGCTACACTTCTGTGCAAGGGCACCCCTTCCTGAAGCCCTCCCCGACGGCACGGGGTTTCCCTTGGCCAGTCCCTTCCCGCGGTGTGTGGCCTTCACCACCCTCCAGCACATTCCGGGCCCATGTCGCTCCCCTGCTGCCTTGTGCGACGCACTTGCTGTCCAGCTGGGTGGGGCACCCTGGTCAGCGACCTCGGGCCTTAGGTTTTGTAGCCTGCCCAGCTCTTAGCCTGGTGCTGGCCACACCCAAGGTGCTTAAGGAGTGTTTGGAAACTGGGATTGCTGGGGTTTTCACTTCCTGAGAGTGGGGTTCCCCTCAGCTACCCGGGAGAGAATCATCTAGAAGGAGCTGCTTACCCCAGAGCTTCTGGACCAGGGTCTCTGAAAGCGGGTTCCCTAAAAGATGGTGTGAGAACACCCTGAAATGGAAGAGCTCCTCCTTAACCTTGAGCAGGGCTCATGGGGGCCTGGGTTCCCTGGGGCCAGCTCCTGTGAATGCTCTCTCTGCCTGTCTGGAGGTCCCTGGAGGACAGAAGCATTTTTCGGCCTCCCCTTGTTCCCTACTCCCAGGGCATTGCCTGGGATGCGTGGAGGCATCTTGGATCTCCTCGGAGACAGCCCCACCTGGGCCCACAAAGACTTCCCTGAGTGTGTGGGTCAGGCAGGGAGGGCACGCAGATTGGAGCCTGAGCTCCCCGTCTCTCGCACCCCAGCTCTTTCCTGCGGTGTCTCCCGGTGAGCCCTCCTACCGCAGCCTGCTGCTGACCAACAAGGGCTCCTTGCTGCTGACCTTCAACCTGGCCCCCAGCAGCAGCTCAGACATCTCTGTGCTGCCCAGCTCGGGCCTTGTGGTCCCTGGGGCTCACCAGATCTTCCTCATCTGCACCTACCCCAAGGGCAACTCCTGGAAGCAGCACACTTTTTACTTGCAGTTCAATTTTTGTCCCCAGTATCTCAAGGTAGGGGCTGGGGCAGAGGGCAAGGGCAGAGGGCTGGGGCCTTGGGAGTGGGCCATAGCCTGGGGTGGCCCTTTTCAAAGCCGTTCTGGGGTCGGCCTCTAGGGCTCACTAAAGGAGCGAAGGGGCTGCTAGTCCTCCAGGAAGGTGCATGGCAGGGAGAGGACCTCCTTGCCACGTCCGTGAACGGCTCTCTCACCGCCGAGGGCCCTGTCTGTTCGCCTCACGGGGTCTGAGGCAAGAAAAGGGGTTCAGTGGTCCCACAGAAAGGAGCGGGGGCAGCACGAGACTCTCATCTGCAGGTGGCAGAGAGGGGTTTGCGGCAAGGCCGGGGAAAGGGTCCAGGGTGGTGGACCCATAAATGGCCCATGAAATGGTCCCTACGTCTTCTCTCAGTCCCTGAGTTCTTTTCAAGAACCATCTCCTGGGTCGGTCCTGACCTGCTCTGCCTTTGACAGAGCTGCCTTCTGCTGCCCTCTCCAAGGGGGGAGAGCTGCCCGCCCACGGCTTCCTGGACAGTTAGGGGATCCTGGGCTGTGGAGTGAGGTCAGGGCACTGCCCTTCCTCCTCTGGCCCCAGGAGGTGAGCATGCAGAGCCGGGAGGAGCCACTGCAGCTGAAGATGGACACCTACAAAAGCATCTTCTTCAAGCCCACGCGGGTGGGCTGCTCCTCCACCAGCCCCTTCACCTTCCACAACCCCTCGCGGCTGCCCCTGGAGTTTGACTGGCGGGTCTCCCAGCAGTACCGAAAGATGCTGGCCGTCCAGCCCGCCAGGGGGATCATCCAACCCAATGAGAACCTCGTGAGTTCCCTGCCCCACGCCGAGGGCCGGAGGGAAGGGTACCCGCCATCCTCACCCCACCATCATCTCCTACTCACACACCTGTTAGGGGCCAGGCTTGCGACGTGGGTCTCTGAACACACAGTCAGCTCCCACTCGACCCGTAGTTGCCTCCCCAAGTCTGCGACCGGGCGTGCTTGTTACCGTTTTCACCACTTCCCGTTTTATGGAAAAGGATTAGAAGAAAAATCCATTTACTGAGATTTAAAATGAGGAGATGCAGAGCTGGGACTCGGGCCAGGGTTTCTGATGCCACTGCCCAGGGGTGAGTCCGCCCTCCATCCAAGGTCCTCACACTGCAAGGTCACTGGGGGGTGGTTTGGAGCAGCCGGATTTGGGGCCAAAGGGTAGCTGTCATTAGGAGTGAGAAAAGGGACTCCTGGAGGTCCCAGTGGCTGTCAGGGGGGAGTACAGGCTGGGAAACAAACTAGCAGACCCCCACCTTGGTCTAGCACCTTATAGCCTGGTCGGAAGGCTGAACAGGCTGCAAACAAGCGCCAACACGTGGCAGGGGCAGCAGCTGGCAAGACAGGAGGCCACACAGACTCTGGAGTCGGCCTTGAGAGGTCACACCCAGCTCCCGCCAAATGCCCTGCCCAGCTGTGTGACCCTGGGCCAGTTACCCCAACTCTCCAAGACTCCAGTTTCTCATCAGAAAATGCGGCCCTAAAATAATACCTCTTCCCTGGCGGGGATGAAGGATGGAGAGGCTTGAGGAAACAACATGCCGTACAATGTGTGGAAGGCAGACGCAAGCCACACGAGGCGAACTCTCAGACAGGGTTGCCGCAGCCTGCTAGCCCGCGATGGGACCTCAGACAGCAGGAGCCTGGGCGGGGGGGCTCCCCTAGACCCCCAGCCAGGCGGAATCCCTGTGACCCCAGACGCTGACGTGGACCTTCAGCCCTCTGGAGGAGACCAAGTACCTGTTCCGAGTAGGGGTGTGGACCTGGGAAGCCGGCCGGCCCCCAAAAGCCAAGCCTCCCACTACCACCCACTACATGATCCGGCTGGTGGGCGTGGGCATCACCAACACCCTCTGTGTGAGTGGGAGCATCCTGGCAGGTTGGGATGGGGTGCTGGGGGCCAGAGCAGAGGCCAGGGCACTCCAGGGGACCCGGCTCCCAGAGGGCAGGGATGGGAGGGAGCCCTCTAGTCCCCAGCCTGCACCCCTGGACGTGCCCTTCCTTGGGGATTCTCTATAAGGCCAAGGGTGAGAAAGCCAGGGCCGCAGGCTATGGGGAGCCCCCCACCTTGGCTGGCTGACTCTGGCCTTCAGGCGAAGAAGAAAGAGCTGGACTTCGGGACCGTGGTGGTGAACAGCGAAGAGTCCAAGTTGCTGGTGCTCCTGAACGAGGGCAACTGCACCCTCTATTACCGCCTGTCCCTGGAGCAGTGCAGCCCTGAGGGCGCCAGCGGCGACACCATCGGTACTGCGCCTGGGCTGGGGCTGCGGCTGGGGCTGGGGCTGGGGACATGGGCATAATCGGACCATCGTTTGTGGGCAGGCAGAGCAGAGCTTAAACCTTGGTGCTTCTACTTGCTAGATGTGTGGCATTGGGCACCGCTGAGCCTCAGCTTCCTCCTCTGAAAGTGGGGCTACTGGCGGCACCTACCTCATGGGCCAGTAGGTGGAGCAAAGTGTTCAGCTGCTGCCAGTGACACAGACAGGTCCCCTCTGTCTTGGTCTTAGAGGAGGGACTCTGCTCCCTGCTTTCTGGCTCAGAGCCTGCTCTGTGGCCAGCACTCTGCCGGCCCCAGGGAGGATGTCTGGAAAGGGGTGGGAAGAGAGGCAGGGCCTCACTGGCCTGCACTGAGGGCCGCTCTGCCCTTGGCCCCCGCCGGGCCCTCCCTGAGCAGCTCTTCGGCTGGACCGCACAGAGGGGAGCATGCCACCCCGGTCCCAGGCCAGCATCTGCCTGACCGCCTGCCCCAAGGACCGGTCCCAGTACTCCTGGACCATCAGCTACTCTCTCCTCTCCCGCAGAGGTACCTGGGACATGGGACAGCGCCTGGAGGAAGGGGGAGGGCTGTGTGAGCAGGACTGGGGTGGGAGGATGAGGAGGGTCCAGACAGAGCCAGCAGAACGAGGGTGAACGTGCTAGGCACGCCTTTGGGTGACTGGTGTGCGTGCCTCATACCGCCGTCTCTCTGCGTGGGTATCTGCGCATGCGATGCCTGAGCCACGGAGAACTCACAGTGAGGAGTTTAGAGCTGGGCTGACTTACTGTGGGTGGTCAGACAGGTCCTCGGCCTCGGCCTCGGCTTCCTCCGCGGGAGAGTGGAGCTGTCCGCAGCCTGCCTGGGCAGCACGGAAGAGCGGCTCAGAGCAGACCTGAGCCAGACTACCTGGGACTGGGTCCTGGCCCCTGCACTCACTAGCCACGTGGTCTTAGCACGTTGTTGAACCTCCCCGAGCCTCAGTTTCCACATCTGTAAAATGGGGATAATAACAGTGCGCAGGCAAGAAAAAGGAAAAAGGTACCAACACAGGTTACCTCACGGAAGAACCTTGAAAACACGATGTCAGGTGAAAGAATCCAATCACAGAAAGCCACCCAGTGTGTGATTCCATTCATGTGGAGCATCCCGAATAGGCAAATCTGTAGAAACAGAAAGTAGATTAGGGGCTACAGGGGTGGAGGGAGGGGAGAAAGGGGTGTGACAGCTGCTTGGTACTGAGCTTCTTTTTGGGGGTGATGACAATATTGTAAAATTAGAGAGCAGTGATGCTCGCACAGCTCTGAGTATCCAAGAAAACACTGAACTGTATACATTAAACGGTCAATTTTATGGTATATAAATTATGACTCAATAGAGCTGTTAATAAGAATTAGTTCGGCCCTGACTGCTATGGCTCAGTGGATTGAGCGCAGGCTGCAAACCAAAGGGTCACCGGTTCGATTCCCAGTCAGGGCACAAGCCTGGGTTGCAGGCCAGGTCCCCAGTAGGGGGCACGTGAGAGGCAACCACACCTTGATGTTTCTGTCCCTCTCTTTCTCCCTCCCTTCCCTTCTGTCTAAAAATAAATAAATAAAATCAGTTCACACACAAATGTGGCGTACATTAAATACAGCGGTGTGTGTGAGGCGCTTAGGGCCATGCCATGCCTGGTATGTGAGAGTATCAGACAAGGTCCTCCTGTCGTGGCACAGGTTCCGAGGCCCGGGAGACACCTGCTGCCCCTGACAAGGGTCCTGCACACCCTGCCCACTCCTCTCACCCCCAGCCCTTTCCCCCAGATGACAAGGTTGGGGAGAAGCAGGAGCTGTGTCGCGTCCTCCTCACGGCCGTGTACCCCTTACTGTCCATCCGGGACGCCTGCTCCATGGGCAGCGCTGGGGGCATCGCCCGGAGGCACCTGTGGCGCCTCTTCTCCCTGGATGTGCTCAACAGCTACTTGGAGCGCGACCCCTCCCCCCGCGAGCTCACCTACAAGGTGCCCACCCGGCATAGGTGAGCTGAGCCTGGGAGAGGGTCTGGAGATGTTCTTGGAGCTTTCTGCCTGCACCCTCAGCCCTGTGCAGGAAGTGGCTCCCTATCTTCCCTCACATTCTTGCCCATCCTGGAGGGGCCTGGAGAAGGCAGGCGTTGGCTTGGTGTCTGACAAGCTCGCCCACCCTGCCCAAGTCCCGGAGTCTCTAATTCCCAGCTGTAGGGAGCTGAGTGCCGACCTACAGCATCCTGGGAGGCCCCTCCCTGTTCCCACCCCTGCCTCTGAGCCTATTTCTCTGCCCCAAACAGCACCAGTCAGATCCCCTCCGTCTTCACTCCTCTGAAGCTTGACTTCAATTTTGGGGCAGCGCCGATCGACGCCCTGCCCTCTGTGGTGCTCTTGGCCCTGAGGAACATCGGACTGGTGCCCCTGGACTGGTATGGCTGGCTTGGGGGCATGGCTGCGGGCCTGGGAAGCAGGTGCTGGAGGCCTTCCTTGCTAATGTAGGCCCGCTGCCTGGTGTCTGTGAAAGCGGGTACCCCACGGATGGGGTGCAGAGGCCAGGGTGGGGCGGGGTCGCCCAGCAGCAGGCAGCACCTGTCACTGGCTGAGACGCATCAGGAGGCTCAGAAGTGGTGGAGTCTCCCTGCTGGAGACGGGGCGCGGTGGTCTCAAAACTTAACGAAGGAGAAGTGCCCGCTGAGCATCTGCTACGCGCCAGGCACTGCACTTCACAAGACTTCCTCCTCCAAGACTGCCACGCACCATGGGAAAAAACCCTCCTCTGCAGACACTTTCGCAGACGGGAGGCTCAGGACTCTGCAGAGCCAGGTTTAAACCCAGATTCTGCCAGCTGCGGCGCCCCCGCCCACGCGGGCTCGTCAGCAAGGCCTGGAACTGCTCTTTCCCAGCGGGCACTGTGCTGGGCGCTGGGGCACCCCTGAGCCCCAGTGCAGTGGGGACGGGGCCTGCATGGGGGCGAGCAGAGGGCCTCACGGTGGGGTGGGGTCGGGGGAGAAGGACAGGGATCTGCTGTCACAGTGGTAGGACCGAGGGAAGCCACGTGGGGCCCACAGGCGAGCTGCACCTCTCCAGTCGCCTGCGGCCCAGGCCTGCAGACCTGAGCCCGCCACGCTTGGCCCTTCCCGTGCTTGGCTTCCCTCCCAATGGGGCCCGAACTTGCACCCAGTCAACATCCTGTTTCCACGCCAGGGCTTTTTCTTGTTCTTCCTCCCTGTCTGCCACGCGCCTTGATTTCCTAGTAAACTGCCTTTTGATGACTTCCAACTTTCTTTGGCCACCAGAGGTGAGAGAGAAGCGGCCCATCGGGGTCGGGCTTGGGGGAGAGAGCCAGGAGTCCAGCCTGTGCGTGGCCGCGGGCGGGTGGGATGGAAAATATGCAGGCAGGACACCTGGGACCTCAGAAAGCTTCCTGCCTGGGCAGAGCGTCTGAGGGCGGGGGCTGCGTTGTCAGGGCTGCCCCTTACTCTCAGGCTCAGCCTGCCCCTCCCTGCTGCGGCGGGAGCTGGGGAAGCTGGCTCATTAGGCTGCTGCTGTCTGAGAGGGGCTGAGACTGTGAGTAACTGGGGGCTCCGGCCCTGAATGACTGAGGAAGCTTGGCAGGCAGGTCTGGCGGCCTGATGGGGAAGGCCCAGGGCCCGCTTTGAGCTCCGGATCCACCATTCACAGGGCTTTTTGAGTGGCCAGGAGCCAGGTCCTACCGGGGCTCCGGGGTGGGGGCAGGAAAAGCGGCGCTGGCCTGTGTCCTGGTGTGAAGCAGGGTGTTTCGGTGGATTGTGTGTGTGTGTGTGTGTGTGTGTGTGTGTGTTTGTGTAGGAGCAAGCCAGCTCACACTCTCCGTGGAGAGGGTCCAGGTGGCTGGAAACCGAGGCGAAAAGAAACCCAGGCTGGGTGCCTGCTGAGCCAGGTCCATCCATCAGGAGATCATTTGAGGTTCAGGAAAGCAGTCTGTGCCTCTTCCAGGATGCCAAGCACCGGGAACCTTCCTTGGACGGCCTGACTTGCCTCAGCTTTTTGTGTTGCATTTCCTTTCCCTTCCTTAGAAGGCTATTTTTGAAAATTCTAGCTGGTCTCTGCTGAACCTATAAAGAACGAACTGAAAAGGTTTTATTCCTGCCAAGAGCAGCCAGAGACAGGGAGTGCGGACTTGGCCCAGAGGCAGCAGCAGGCGGGATGATGGAGTAAGGACCCCGGGGATGAGGAGACCATGAAGGAAGCACCGCTGCCCACCCCCTTCAAGCCTTCTCCTCTGATGCCTCTGCCCTTGGCCCAGCCAGACACGGGGCCTGGTGGTTAGGGGAGATTTCTTACAGGGACCCGTTGACCTCGTTTGCTCCCTTGCGTGCACATTAAGCCATTGGCTAAATCTTCACCGGGCCGCCCTAGGCACAGGGTCCAGGCTGGCCCTCAGAGTAGAAATGCAGCCATGCTCTCGGGGCAGAGGAGCCTTTGGTGCAGGGTGAGGTGTGCTGTGAAAAATGCGTGCGCAGCTCTGGGGGCCACTTCACTCATTCTGGACGTGGGGGCAGGCACATCAGAAAGGCTCCCTGGAGAAGCCTGCAGCCTCGGGACGAGAGGCAGAGAGGCTACAGAGAACCTTCCATCAGAGCACCTGGCGTGTGCGTGGGTCAGAGGAAAGGGCCCAGCGTGACTGGAGCGTTGATAAGGAGGGAGGGAAAGACCTCGAATGCGGCTGGGGAAGCTGGCGGGGGCCAAGGTTGAGGCCCTAGAATCCTCCTTCTGAGAGTTTAGACTTCTTCCCAAGAGCATGGATGGGATGTAAGCCCACGTGAATGGCAAAGACATGATCTACTACTTTCAAGACCTGTCACTCTGGCCTGGGTGGTAAAGCAGCTTGAGGCAGGGGACAGGTGGGGAGGCTGCTGCAGTTCCCGGATGGGGGGCGGTGCTCACACTACGGGGATGTCAGGGAAAAGGGGCTCGGGATTATTTGGAGAGAGGCTGGGCAAGGACAGTGAGGGAAACAGAAGTGTTGAAACTATCCAGACAACCCCAGAAGAGCAAGACCCCACGGACCAGCATCCCCCAGATAACATGACAAGAGCAGTTCATTCACCTGCAGCAAGTCACCCGATAGAAGGGGTGATGGAAGAAAAGTAAGAAATCCCCAGCTGCCCCTCCAGGTCCACCCTGCCGGGGTGGCCAGAGCTTCCTCTCTCAGCACGTGCTCACCGTGCAGACCCGGGGACAGGTGCGGGGTTGTTCTGTCTCTCTCATTACTTTTCACAGTGATGGCACAATAGTGGACGTATCACTTTCTCCTTGTCGTTCTATCAGGCTGTTCCCCAGAGGTAAACACAGGTCAATACCCAGCCCTCACTCATTCTTTTCAATAGTCACGTAATATCCCATTGTGTGAATGGCCTTAAATTATTAAACCACTCCTTCATTGGATGCCATGAGTTGTTCTCAGTGCTTTTTTGGGGGGGGTATACAAAGACGGTTGTGATTGTGATAAACACCCTGTGCACACACACACACACGTGCACTTGCACGCACACATTTATTCCAGCATTTGCTTCCCCGAAATAGAATTCCTGGGTCAAAGGGCACATATATCTTTTATTCCAGATTCCTACCAGAAAAGGTGGTAGCAGCCTCTTCACTCCCTACCTATTTTTGTGGGTGTGTCTTCTTTCTATAAACTTAGCAGCATAGGATGTAACTCTTTTTCACATTTCTGATGTGAGAATATTTAAGATTGACTGAAGGGAGTTTCGATTTGCTTTTTCCAAATCCCATCGAGCCTTTTCGGGTGTGTTGGCCACGTTCTTTCCCCTCTGACTGCTCCCTACTCACAGCCTCTGCCTCTTTGGGGCCATCTCTGTGCCAGGTCTCCGGTTGTGACCTTAGGACCCCCTTGTCACTTGTTTGGTCGGCTATTTCGAGTGCAGTGTCTACTTTCCTACAGCGACAGGCCTTTCAGGGGCATTCATCAAATTTCAGAGTGCTGGTCCTGCTGGGACCTCTGTTCTCTGGCCTGCACCCGGGCTGGGCTAGACACGGTCCCTCGCAGGGGCCCTGGTAGGTAGTGCTGGCCTTCCTAGATGCCTCAGATGGATCTTCCTAGGAGTTTTGTCACAACCCCCCTCTAGGGTTAATGGCCAGCTGCAGGTGACCCACCTCAATAGGTGACCTCCTCGACCCTGGCACCCCCAGTGGGTGCCCCAGCCTTCACTTCCTGTTTCGTCATTGTGCAGTGAGAATCCGCAGCAGCCACGTTTGTGCAGCCTCGCCCGGGACAGCTTGCCGGATGGTGCAATGATGTGGCGGCACGTGGAGGAGGCCCTCACCAGCCCTCCTGGGGCTCAGAGCCCCCGCCTCTCTATTCTGACTAAGAAGCTTCACTCCTCCTGCTTTGCACCCCTCTCTAGGGCCTTCCTCTTTCCATGTGACCAGCAGATTGACCTGGAACTGTGGGCAGAGCAAGCAGACTTCGACAACACAGAGCTGCACCAAATGCGCGTGCAGGAAAATTGCATATTCTCCATCAGCCCCAAGGCTGGGAGCCTGAGTCCTGGGCAGGAGCAGGTGGTGGAGTTCAAATACAGGTGCCTCCCCCCACCGCCCACCCTTCACTTCCAGTCCTGAAGACCCCCTTGTCCCCTGGCTCCTGGAGGATCCTGGCCTTGCGCTGTGTGATCCCAGGGTATCCTGAGTGGCTGCCACCCTGGGGGGATCCCACCATCCCATCTGCAGGGGAGGTTTAATTCCCCTCTTGCCCCTTCCCAACTCAGGGGTTTCCACGTGCTCCCAGGGACCAGCCTGCTCAAAGCCATGAGCTCAAATGCTGTGATCATTTGTTCTCCCACTGGTACCAGGGCTCCCGAACTCACCCCGGACTTATCTCCCCCCTTCCAGTCACCTGTTCATTGGCACTGATCGCCTCCCAGTACTCTTCAAAGTGTCCCATGGCCGGGAGATCCTGGTGAGGCCCCAGCCCGGATCCTGTCCTTGGACAATCAAGAGAGGAACTGAGGATCATACCCCTAGGGAGCGGGGGCCTGGATCTCTCTGCTGGGCGCCTCACTTCCTTCCAGAGAAGGAGACTGCTCATGAGCTCCCCATTTCCAGCTCCATTTCATAGGTGTGACAGTGCAGCTGGATCAGAAGTACGTGCACTTCACCTCCACCAGCCACCAGTTCATCCCAGTCCCGATTGGTGACGCATTGCCCCCCCAGCAGGTCAGTGGTCCACGCGGTCCTGGCCACCAGGAGGCCTGCGTGTTGGTCTCTGTGTAACTGAAAAAGTTCTCGACAGGGTGACAAAGATGCTGTCTTCCAGAAGCCCTCACTCTAAGAGGTGGGGCTGCAGGTTGGACCCAGAGACTGGGCGACCTGGAGACACCCAAGGCGAGGGGCTTCAGTTTCCTGGTGCCTGGTGCTTAGCCCTCTACCAGGCCTCGTTCCCGTGCAAAAGAAGGGGTTCCCCGCCCCCGCTAGCGCAGGGTTCTTCAAACTTCTTTGACCATGAACCACACTATTTTTATAAAAACCCAGTACTTCCATATACACATGACCAATCACAAATCAATACATACACTATTACATGCAAAGTACGCTGATATTTTTTTCTTTTTCAAGAAACAGCAGTGTGCGGTTGCCTCTTGTGCACCCCCCACTGGGGACCTGGCCTGCAACCCAGGCTTGTGCCCTGACTGGGAATCGAACCGGTGACCCTTTGGTTCGCAGGCCAACGCTCAATCCAATGAGCCACATCAGCCAGGGCAGTACTTTGATTTTTTTTTTAAATTTTATTTTGTTCCTTTTTTTTTTAATGCTGGACATGACCCACTAAATCGGTTTCATGACCTGCTCGCTGATAGGTCTCAAGCACACTGTGACAGTCACTGCTTCAAGAAGGATATCTTTCTGGAATGTGAAAAACTGGAGTGTGAAGTCTCATGAAACTGTAGAATTTCCTTTATTAGTTGGAGGGAATGGGATTCCTTTACTGTGAAAATGTACACTGGAATTTTCCAAGAGGGGGACATGGTATTTTCACACCTCTGAGATTTCTGATGGTTGTCTGAGCAGGGCCCCCCAGCCGTCAGCCTTGAGGCAGAGGAACGGGCCTCCCAGCTCTGGGAGGAGGTCCCTGGCCCCAAGCTCTGGTCAGTTCTCTACACCACCCCCTACCCCACTGGCTCCCGAGAAGCCCAACCTGGGGTCAGACATGCCCAAGCCTGCAGAGGTCCAGACACTCAAAAAGGAAGGCACTCACCCCCAGGAAGGCCTTCCAGAGTGACCGGACCACTGTCCTGTAGCCTGGACGCAGACAGTGGAGGATGCCCTCTGGTCTGCGGCCAGCAGACCCAGCTGTGCCTCCAACCAAACTCCACAGCTGTGGGCAAGCTTTCTCTTTTGCTCATGAGAGGATGACAGGCGAGGGCCTGGACCTGCAAGAGGGCAGTGGAAAGAGGGAGAAATGAGCAGATTTGATTTACGCTTTGGAGGCAGACTCACTGGGTCCCTCTGGGGACTGGATCTGGGAAGTAAGAGAAATGGAGGGATTGAGGACGCATTGACTCCTGGCTCGAGCTTCTGGGAACATGTGGTGCCACTGGCTGAAAGGAGACACGTGTGGGGAGGAGGAGGCTTTAGAGCAGGGGTGTCAACCCCATTTCCACTGGGGGCCACATTGGCCTCATGGTTGCTTTCAAAGGGCGGAATGTCATTTCAGCTCCTGGCTCCTAGTTAAGGAGTAGTTACATTTATACAGTCCTAAAATTATTTCGGCCCTTTGAAGGCAACCGCGAGGCTGATGTGGCCCCCAGTGGAAATGGGGTTGACACCCCTGTTTTAGAGCGAAGAGTTCACTTTTGGCCAAATTTGAGATTCCTCTGGAGACAACCGAGAGGGGTTATTGTCACGTTGAAGCTCGTCTCAGGGGTGGGATTCAGAGGGTGGTCCAGGCTACAGAAACCAAGTCAGCGTATTCAGGAGGGGGTGCTGAAAAGGGAAGGGGGCCGGGCCTCAACCCACACAGCTCTTTATTCTCTCTGGCTTCTGTGTCCTCGTCTCTGAAATGAAGGATTGGGCCAGAAGATCTCTGGTTTCTTCCAGGACATCCTGTGATTCCCAAACTTGGCAGTTAATCTTGGGGGACCCCATACCTTCCTCCCACCCTCTTGTCTGCCTTGAAGCAGGACTGCCTCTTAACAGCAGCTGTTGTGGGGGTGGGGGGGGCGGCCTCACAGGTCATTAGGATCAGAGCCTAGAAAATGGTGAGGATCCCGATGGCGCTTGCTTGGACATTTCCCTAAATCCCAGCACTGAAGACACAAGCATCAGTGCCCCCTTACACTTTGACCGAGGTAAGGTGAAAGCAAATAAAATAAGGATCAAAGATTATCTTAAAATATCACAGGCTGAAGACAGAGTTGCATACTTGCGATGAAGCCCCGGGGAAATCAGGTACCGGGGGAGCCCTGGACTGTACGTGTGACGTCATGCAGGCCAACCCGCCCTCCTGCAGTGGACGCGGAGCGCCAGGCTCTGTGCCGCAGCCTGGGGCTGCTCTGGAGGTTTCCCTCTTCCCGCCCCTGCAGATTTACGAGATGTATAACGGTGGCTCGGTGCCCGTGACATATGAGATCCAGACCAACGTCCTGTCCCAGGTTCAGGAAAAAAATTTTGATCACCCCATCTTCTGCTGCCTCAACCCCCAAGGGGAGATCCAGCCAGGCACAACAGCTCGGGTCCTGTGGGTCTTCTCCCCCATCGAGGCCAGGAGCTATGAAGTGAGCAGCGGCAGCCCAGGCTAACGGGCAGGGGTTGGGGTTGGCCTCCTTAGCAGGCCTTGCCCTGACCAGTCCCTTCCCCCCACCCCCCTTACTTCTCAGGTGGATGTGCCCATACACATCCTGGGATGGAACTCGGCCGTAGTCCAATTCCAGGGGGTGGGCTATGACCCACATGCCATGGGGGATACAGCCCCTTTCTACAAAATCTCCTCGTGGGACAACAGCTCCATACACTCAAGGATGATGGTGCCTGGACAGGTAGGGGAAGGGAGCTGGGAAGGCCTGAGGTCTAGGAGGAGCCTGAGGGCCCAGGGTGGCTGGTGCAGAAGGGTGGGGAGGTTGGGAGGGAGATGGGATGATGTGGAGGACGGGGGCGGGGCGGGGGGGGGGGGGGGGGGGGGGGGGGGGGGGGGGGGGGGGGGGGGGGGGGGGGGGGGGGGGGGGGGGGGGGGGGGGGGGGGGGGGGGGGGGGGGGGGAGTGGCAGAGGGGAAATCTGGAAGCAGCCCTCCTTCAGACTCAGGAGGCAGCACCAGCTCCATGAGCGGCTTACCCTGCCACCTAGTGACCACCGGTGTTCAAGCCGCTGCGCCCTCTCCTCTGGGCGCGTGGATGGGGTTATTAGAAGGGGAGAAAGAAGCTCTTCCATTCTAGGGCTCTGAGGTATTATGTTCAAGCAGAACAGCCTGCCCCCGGACCTAGGTGGACTTATGCTGAGAGATATCTAGGGTCACTAACACTACCTCAAGTTCACATGCCCCTCACTTTTGGGAAGTCTGACCCATTTATCCATCCACCCATCTGTCCATCTGCCCACAGGCCCACACGCCTGTTTACCCATCCATGCATCCATCCGCCCACCCAGTTCTCCATCCGCCCCCCCATGCACCCGTCCAGTCACTGCCCACGCCTCCATCTGCCTGCCGCCCCTCCAGTCCCACCCGCTTTGGACTCCTACTGCAGGCAGAGCGCTGCGGAGGCCGCGGAGGGCTGGGGACTCCGAGAAGAGACAGAGTCCCAGCCCTGCTGGCTCCTGGACTCGCCACGGCTCCAGCCTCCCCCACAGCACAGCCCCTGTTCTGTGCCCAGTGCGCATCGCAAAGCCGAGCGCCCCTCACCAGTAACCACCCTTCAGGGTCTCACAAGGCGCTGGCCTTAGTTCTGTCATCTCTCAGCAAGTTCTGATTTCTCAGCCTTCGTTAGATTTTATTTATTTATTTATTTCAATTTTTATTTTATTTTTAGAGAGAGGGGAAGGGAGGGAGAGAAACAGCAATGTATGGTTGCCTCTCACATGGCCCTCACTGGGGACCTGGCCCACAACCCAGGCATGTGCTCTGACTGGGAATCGAACCGGGACACCCTTTGGTTCCCAGCCCGCACTCAATCCACTGAGCTACACCAGCCGGGGCTATTTATTTATTTTTAAAGAGAGGGGAAGGGAGGGAGAAAGAGAGGGAGAGAAACATCAATGTGTGGTTGCCTCTCACGTGGCCCCCACTGGGGACCTGGCCCGCAACCCAGGCATGTGCCCTGACTGGGAATTCGAACCGGGACCCTTTGGTTCGCAGGCCTGCACTCAATCCACTGAGCCACACCAGCCAGGGCCCAAGTCCATTTTTAATGGTCAAAGTCATAGGGTTCAGAGTTTATCTCAGCTGCACTTATGAGAGACCGTTGGAGAAAATCTGTGTGCTCTCTGGACCTTACAGAGCATCTGTAAAATGGGAACAATGGTAGTGCCTGCAACGTAGGGCTATGGGCAGGTTCAAGTGCATGTAAACTGCCCACCGTGGTATCTGGCCTGTTGAAAGCACTCAGTAACTAGCAGCGGTTGCTATGGTTATTATTTCTTCACCTCCCAAAGTTGCTGTTGTGTTGTCTCCACCGGCAGAACGTCTCCCTGTCCCAGTCTCACATCTCCCTGGGAAACATCCCTGTGCAGAGCAAGTGCAGCCGCCTGCTGTTCCTCAACAACACCTCCGAGAAGAAGACCATTGTCTTCGTCTGGCAGCTGAAGCCTCTAGACTTCGGGGAGGTGCGAGTCCCTCAGTCCACAGACTCTGAACCTCCAGCAGGGCTCCGGACCTACACTATCTTGTCCCATTGCTCCCCACCCGCCCTGTCCCCTCCCACCCCATGTCATACAGCTCCACCCCATTCCATGTCATCGTGTCCCGTCCCACCCCTATGAAGCTCCAGAGATGCCTTCCCCAAATCAACAGGTGTCCGTGAGTCCCATGAAAGGGAAGGTGGCCCCAGGAGAGGCAGTCCCCTTTGTGGTGACCCTGAAGGCCTCGGTGCACGCCAGTTTCTACAGCGTGGACCTCGTATGCAAGGTAGGGCCAGCCCCAGAGAGAAGCTGGGAGTGAGGCACAGCTCCCAGCCCTGGGGAGATCCCCAGATCCCCGGACAGAGCCAGCCCCTGGAAGGTGGGGGGCCCGCAGGCCCAGGGCAGGGCCTGGCTCTAAGCCCGCCAGACCTTGGTCTTCTCTCTCCTTGTCCTGGGCCGCAGGTGTACCATCAGGAGCTCCTGAGGAAGTACTACAAAGAACTGCAGGAGTGGAAGGACGAGAAGGTGCGGCAGGAAGTGGAGTTCACCATCACAGATAGGGAAGTGAAGGTGAGGAGGGCAGAGTGGGCCTTGAACAACACATCTTTCCGACTGGCCGAACCAGAGCGGACGGAGGTGGTGACGCGAGGGGTCCTCCGTGTGAAACTGGCTGCCCTGCCCTAAGCGATTAGATTTCTCTCGTTAGACTGAGCACAGCGTCTCCCCAAGAGATTCTTGGATATGGAAGGCTGGCTGACCATTCCCTGCTCCCCACAGCCAGTGTTTACCACGTGCCTTTGAGGTGCCGGGTAGCCGGAGCCAGGGAAACAAGGTGGAGCTGGACTTCCGTGGAGGCCAGTGTGGCCCGGTGGTTTTAGGGGCGGGCTCTGGGATCAGATCTCCCAGGTTTGATCCCTGGCTTTGGCAACTTCTAGCTCTGTGATCTTAGTCAAGTATTTCACCTCTCAGGTCCCTCCATGGTCAGTTGGGGGTAATGTGACATCTGGGATTGGCCTCAAGATCATTCAGAGGTGGGGCGTAGATGAGACTGGATTGACCGCAAGTTGCTGCTTGTCGAAGCTGGGTGACAGGCAGTGGGAGAGTCTTTGTAGCGTTCTCTACAATTTTGTATACCGCTGAAATTTCCCAAATCAGGAAGGTTAAGAATAAAAGTTGTAAAAATATCTTTAAGTGCAGGTAAAATATGACCCGCCTTGTGGCACCATTGGGGGGCGGGTCAATGAGTTAATAGCGTCCAGCGCCGCAACAGTGCCCGGCTCCTGGGAGGCAGTCCCCAAACCATGCCAGCGTCTGTCTGTCGGGCGAGACTGATAATAAATGTGAGGCAAAGCATGCCTCGGTCCCTCCCCCGATTTTCTAGCCTCCCCAGGCTTGTGTTCCTGCTTCTCCATCACCTCGGTGTCCGCCACACTGAGCTCCCGGGGTGGGGGGGCGGGGGGCTGCTCCCCTTGGAAGCTGTGGCCCAGCTGTGAATGCCAGTCGGATCCTGAGGCCACGGAAGAAGGGATTTCTGACTTGTCTGCTAAGGGAAGCTGTTTCTGTATCACACGAAACCACAGTGCTCCCAGGCACAACAAGGACAGTGCTCTGGGGGCAGCCTGCACATACATGGTGGCGTCTCCTTTTTCCTTCAGTTGGATAACCAGATCTTCCTTGTCTGTAGGTAGCACTTCCCTAGAGAAGGCTCTGGAAGAGGATGTGGCTCGGGGTCCCTCTAGGCCTCTTGTATCCTGAGCAGGGTTCTCTTTGCTTCCACAGAGCAGGGTATGCTGTACCGCCTGTGAACCTATGAGGAGGTACAAGGTAAGGCTGTAAACCCCAGACCCTCCTCCTCAGATAACTTGTGAGGGTCCTTGCTCACTCTCAGAGATACCCCCAACCCCTGGTCCAGCCTCCTAGAAGGGAGGGACAAAAGGCCCGATTGGGAGGCTAGGGACCCTTCAGTGATGCAAGCGCAGTCCCCGGACCCCTGCTATCATGCTTCTCCCTTCCCAAAGACGCTGCCCCCTATCAGGAAACAGCAGTCTCTGAACCAGCCCACCAGCTGGATTCTTAAGATCCCGAAGGAGGAGACACCATGGCCATGCCCCCAGCTGCCCACACCAGGCATGCTCTACTTGGGCCTCACCGCACGCGCCCATGCCATTGACCACTTCTTGGCCAACTTCTCCGACTTTCCCCGACACTTCTTGCACTGGTGAACTCTCAGGGAGGGAGGGGTCTCCTTCCTCTGCTCTCTGTCCCCGTCTCCCCCTCCAGAACGGGGGTTGCCCAGACCCAACCCTTGCTGAGGGCTTGGAGCAGGTACAGTAGCTGGGTGGGGGGAGGCTAACAGGGCATAGCTGGGCTCAAGATGCCCCCATTCCTGCTTAGGTCCTTATGAGGAGGGGCAAAGAGCCACAGCTCCCTGGGGAACCCCCTTGGCCTCCCCATCCCTCCTTCCTTCCTTTCCAACTTGGGGCCTCTCCACATCCTGCGCCGACACTGAGGGTCGGACCGAGTTCCCCAAATGCAGTGAGGAGCACCACGTTTGGGTTAAGGCTGGGTCCGCCCCAGGCTCTTCTGTGTCCTCATGACTGTGAGGCCACCGCCACTGCGCATGCCCCCAGCCCCTGCATGGTGGCTTGCCCAGGCGCTCAGTGTCACGGCCTGCCCCAGGGAGCTGCCGAAGAGGAAGAGCATCAGGGAAGAGCCAGATGCCTTTGAGAAAGAACCCCCTGACATTTGGGCCCCTGTATCACAGCAGAAGAAGCAGCTTCTGGTTGACTGTCTCACAGCCATCATCAGGTGATTGTCCACACCCTGAACCCCCACCCCCATCTTTCCAGCCCGTTCAGTGTACTCTGGGTCCACGCACAGCCCCTGAAGTCCTAGTCCCTCCTTTCCTGAAAACTAATACTTCCTCACAAGACCCTGCCATTGGGGGCCCCACCCTCCAGGATGATGCGGCTCTCATGGAGCTCCTGGAGGCTGCATCAAGGCTGGGTCCTGAGTTCTGCCCCTTCCACAGCCAGCAGATGAGGGTTAGAGCCAGTTCACATTCTCCCCGGGGTTCCTGTCCCTCATCTGTGTAATCCTGACCCCCCCGGCTCTGTCTCTACCATAAAATGTTCACCTCTAAGACTCCATGGGGTCCAGAGATACCTTCCTCTAAAGAAGGATGGGAGAAGCAATGGACCAAGGGCTCCCTCCCCCACCTAGCCCTTGTTTGTGGACACAGGAGGCAAGAACCCCCACTTGAGGAACCCTGAAACCAAAGCCTTACAGGGGGCTGCAAGTCCTCTCAGCAAGAACCTTCTTTTCCTCCTTGTCACCCAGGGGCCTGCTGGAAGACAAGACCTTCCATGAGGCCGTGGGCCAGTGCCTGGTGGAGCAGATTCCTTACTTTTGCCAGTTCTGGAATGAGCAGTCAGCCAGGCCCACGGCCCTGAGCAGCAGGCTGCATGTCGCCCCGGACCGGTTTCCATCCTCCAGTAGCTGGGAGGACAGGGGAGGCAAGGAGAAGCCGGAGGACAGAGGGAAGCTGGGGAGGCAAGAAAGGGAGGAGGAGACAGAGAGGGATGAAGAAGAAGAGGAGGAGGCGGAGGAGGAAGAGGAGGAGGAAGAAGAGATGAAAGAGGAGGAGGAGACAGTTGAGGAGGAGGAGGAGGCAGAGAAGAAACAGGAGGAGGAGGCGGCAGGCCAGGAGGAGCTGGAGGAGGAGGAGGAGGAGGAGATGGAAGAGAGGAAGGAGAAGTTGGTCTGGTCAGGGATCGAGCCCATGCTGCAGCCTATGCCCCAGGAGTCCCCGAATTGGCGGTGGCAGCAGCAGCTGAAGGTCATAATGAAGGAGGAGCAAGACAAGGATGAGAAGGAGGCCATCAGCCGGTGAGCAGCCAGACCCAGGTGAGGGCTTGAAGGGGGGCTGTGTGCAGAAGGGTCCTGCAAGGCAACAGCGCACTGGGGCAGCCCCCACTGCGTGCGTCTCTTCCGACTCAGGGTTCCCTGACGTCAGGTCAGAGGTGTAAGGCCCGCCTGGGAGTGTTCACAGGACGGTGATCTGAGCTTTACTTTTTCCCAAGGGCTAGCTACTAACATTCAACAGCACACCACTTCAGGGAGGGTAGTGAGGGTCTTCAAGTTCTCTTCAGTGGGTTTCTAGAACCAGGAGAGAAGGGCCACGTCTTCTTGCACCACCTTCCCCTGGGACTGCTCCGTGGTCGCCTTCCGCGGGGCTGATTCCCCAGGCCGCGCAGAGTCTCTTCTGCCATGGCTGGATGCCTTTCCCCCTGAGCTGGGGATCACGATTGCCTGGGTTCGAATTCCACCGCTGGACCGTTGTGTGACGTTTGGCAACTTGGGGGGGGGGCGGTTCTACGTGTCTGTAAAATTGGAACGAGGACGCCTCTAGTGTTGGGCGGGTGGGGAGTTAAATGAGAATCCACGCAGAGCACGCGGCACGCGGTACCGCTCCGAGGAGGCCGGCGGAGAGTGGGGCGGTGGCCGGGTGCCGGCGTTGACTCGGGCGCCCTGGTCCCCTGCAGGCTCCCGGCGTTCGCCAACCTGCAGGAGGCGCTGCTGGAGAACATGATCCAGAACATCCTGGTGGAGGCGAGCCGAGGGGAGGTGGTGCTCACCTCGCGGCCGCGCGTCATCACCCTGCCGCCGCTCAGCAGTCCCAGGTGAGGGCACCTGGGCCAGCGGCCGCGTGGACGGCGCCGGAGGGACTGAGCGGTGGCAGGGGCGGGCAGTCTTGGCCGGAAGCCTCGCTCCCGCTGCTACCTGGGGCTTTCTCTCTTCCAGGATCCTGACCCCAGACCTGCTGCCCACGCCGCCCCTCACAGCCACCGCGAGCAGCGGTGCCGCCGGCAGGAGGCCCCGCCCCATACTGACTCTGAAGACGCCAGGGCCCAGCCCCTCCGGCTCGCTCCCCTAGGTTCTGCCGGCCTCCTCGCCACCGTCCCGCCAGTAAAGCAGCTAACCGTTTCTACGCATCTGCCTTGACTTTATTTCCCCGACGCGGGAGCAACTTGTGACGAGTCCTGGGGCGGGGGACAGATGGTGGGAGCGGCCGAGGAGGACCACAGCGACTCATTGGAGACTCGGGCTGGGCGGTTGCGCTTCTCCGCTCTCCACCGCGGCTGGGCGAGGGCTCTCGCGGCCGGCCACTGGGCGCTCGACCTGGTCAGGCCAGGGGAGGGCGCTTCGCGTGGACCCTGGCTGCCTTTGCCCGAGTGTAGCCTAGTGGACAGGAACTGAACGCCGGGGCTGGTCAGTGCAGCAGGTGGCAGCAGGCTAAGTGACCACTCTCTCCACATCCCGCTTCTGCCCCACCTGCTCCGAGGCTTGGCCGCTCCACCCTCAGCCGGTTTTCAGCGGCTGCAGGGCTCCCGGGACCCTGCTGAGAGATTGGAAAGAAAGGGAAAGCGAGGCATGTCGCCGAGGGCCAAGCACTAGACCCTGGGACAAGGGTCGCAGTCTCTACAACTGGCTCGCGTCTTGACATTGAATCCCCAGGCTAGGGGACGTCCCGCCTTCCCTGGGACACCCACCTCCGGCTCCCCCTAACCTCTGCCAGGCAGCCTGCGTCCTCTGCTCTTCCGCTCCTCCCATCCTGCCCCCCCCGCCCCCGCCCCCGCCAGAGGCAGGTGGGTGGAAAAGTGACATCTGGTGTTGTTCCAGAGGCGCCCAGGTCCTCCCCCCCACACACCCCAGCCACCAAGGCCTCGGAAGAGTTCTGGCCCCAGAGCCCCCGGCGGGGGCGGGGAGGGGGTTGGGGGCGCTCCGCCTCCTCTGAGTCAATATTTGCCCCGAGCAAACGGGCGCCCGGACAGGTGTGAGTGTGCGTGTGTGTCTGTGTGCCGAGGGGCGGGGACTGAACCGGCCGTATAAGAGCGCGCTGAGCCCGGGCTTTGGCACGAGCTCCGAGGCGCGCGCTGGGGACCGAGCCAAGCGGGGCCGCTCGGGTGGAGGGCGGCCAGGAAGGGAGGGGCGGGCCAGGTGCGCACCTGCCGTGGCCGCCGCGGCCGCCGACGTGTCAGCCGCAGATGCGCGCAGGTGAGGCGGCGGCCCTGAGCTCGCAGAAGACCGGGACCAAGAGATCGCCAAGGGCCACAGCCAGGCCCCGGGCCCTCCGCTCCCGCCCCGCGACGAGCCCCTCGCACAAACCGGACCTGAGCGTTTTGTTCGTTCGGCTCGCGTGAGGCAGGGGCGGCTTCTCAGCACCCGCCCGGGGGCCCAGCGCGATCGCCACGCAAGCACTTGCCGCCGCCGCCATAAGGATCGGAGAGGCGGTGTGCCGCTCCCAGGGGAGATCCGGCTCCCATCCGGCCCCGCCCGCTCTGCCGTGTCCTGCCCTGGCCCGCAACTCCTGGGCTGCCGGACTCCATCGGGATAATGCGGGCCGCAGGGCAGGCTCCACCGGGTGGCATAGGGGGCTGTGGCCCGGAACAGGAGCCTTTCCGAGGCAGAAACCGGTTTCTGGCCCGACTGTGTCCCAGCGACTTCTGTGGCCTTGGGCAAGTTATTTCACGGGCCTCTCCAGGGGTTTT
The DNA here is from genome assembly GCA_004026765.1 of Micronycteris hirsuta. Classification (NCBI taxonomy): domain Eukaryota; kingdom Metazoa; phylum Chordata; class Mammalia; order Chiroptera; family Phyllostomidae; genus Micronycteris; species Micronycteris hirsuta. The sequence goes on along the minus strand of PVJI01006705.1, from coordinate 26,711 downwards.
CCCGTTTGCACAATGAGGAGGTTGGTCTGGCCTCCAGTGAGGGCCTCTCCAGCCTCGTATGCTGGTTTCTGGGCGTCTAGAAGTATATTTGAGCCTGGCAGTTGGAGGCCCTCAAAGGGGCGGAAGCAATAGCGGTGAGGTGTGGAAAATCTGGGTGGGGTGGGGTGGGCAAGAACCGTGATGGGTGGAGATGCAGTCCCTCCTCCAGGTATCTACGGAGCTGTCGGCCTGAGGGCGCCTTCCTTGCCATCTCCCTGGGCCCTCTTGGTCTTCCCATGTCTGAGACAGACTGACTGCAAAGGACAAACACAGGATCCCCTAGCCTTGCCTGAGGGGGTCTCCAGATGCAGCAGCTTCCTGCCTTTCCCCAACTTCACAATCCCAAGGCCCCTTGTTTCAGAATGGAGTGGGATCTACGTGGCCCTCAGCTTACCGGAGAGTCCACGGGTCATTGGCTACAACCCAAGCCTGGGACAGACCTTCCACCCTTTCCAGGGACTCAAAGTGCTAAGGACTGACATGGAGGAGGGGACAGAGGTTGCTCAGACCCCTATCTCCTGCTTGGAGAGCCTAGAACCCAGGGTTCCACAGAAGGCCTGGGGTCAGTCTGAGCCCCTAGCTGAGTCTGTCCTGTGACTCCAGGTGCGCTCCATTCTCCCTCCCAAAATTGATGGTGATGCCTAGTTGGAGGGGCTGGCTGTAGGTTGGGGGTGGAACTAAGGCTCTTTGGATAGCAATAAGGAACACCAGTTCCCAGCTTAGAGTGAAAAAGCGTAGCGGGTAGGACTGTACCCCCCCACACCCAGGCGTAGGCAGCCCGCAGGGAGATGAGAATAAGAGTCAGGAGTCACTTCCAGCTCCAGTCTGGATGTTGCTGGAGGTGCTTGCTTGTCCCCTCCACCATCCTCCACCCAACCCACGGCCACCCCTGACCTGACCACCCTCAGGCCCCCTGGGATGTGCTGAGTCCCTGTGGCAGAGGAAGGAAGGGGTGGGCTGAGGTGGCTCTGACAGACCCAGGCAGGTCTGGGGACTGGGAGCACTGCAGGCCGAGTCTGTGGGAGGAGCCGTGGGCACGGAGCCTGGGTCCCAGTGGGTGTGCGTGCAGTCCCCCCTCCTGGCCTCCCCGGCCAGGTCTCTGTCCTGGGCCCAGCCCTCGAATCCTTGCCTGGCACTGAATGATGTGCTTGCCTCAGGCCCAGCCCAACTGACACGCTCTCCCTGTGTCTTGGAAGGCTTCCTCTCCAGTCCCTCAGTCATAGAAGGGGTCTGGAGCTTCCCTCCACCCCACGGCAGGGATTAGAGATCCTGGGGCCACACACCAAAGGCCTCCCCGCCTTGGAATGACCCCCCAAGACACATACACATGCAGCAGTCTTTTGGGGGGTTGTTGAGAAAATGAGGTCACCAACGGTCTGGAGTCCGCCCTTGTGACAGAGCCCTACTGCCTCTTGGCCCCCAGGGCCTAGTTTCCCTGGACCTCCTCCCCTGTCATCCCCACAATCCCCAAGACCCATATTTCCTAGCCCTGGCCAGGGATCTGGCCTCCCATCCAGGCCCCTCCTCCCCTGCCTAGCCAGGGGCGGAGTCTCCAGGCGCCAGGCAGGCCTGCAGGTGCAGGGCTGGGTGAGGGGGTGCTCAGCAGCTGGTGTTCGAGTGGGCCCCCTCCCCCCTCGCCTGTCCAGCTCCCAGCCAGCGCCTGCTTCCTGTCATCCCTGTCAGCACCCTGGGCGGGGGAGGGAGCAGGGAGTGGAGGACACAGAAAAGGAACTGAGCTTGGAGAATGGTGGGATTGGGAAGCAGCTGACTGGAAATGGAACTGAGGAGAAGGATGAGAAGGACAGACAGAGGATGCATCCCAGAGGGCTGTGAGAACCACAGGGAAATGCCAAGGCCCAGGGAGGCTGCAGAACACCGCCCCCTCCCCCCCCAACAACACACACACACAGCAAAAGCAAGAGCTAGAGAGAGACCTGAGGCCGAGGCAGAGACCTCCTGAGAGAAACCAGAGAAGAGGGACAGAGACAATGTGACATAACCAAGATGTACCCTTCAGAAAGGTGGATTGAAAGGCAGAGGTCAGGTGACCAGAGGCAGAAGGCACAGTGTGTGTAGAAGAAGGCGGGAGTGATGTGAAAACAGCCTCCACCCCACGTTAATAAGGGAATTGCCCCCAACAGGGGAGAAAGAGGTGGCTTCTCTGTGGGCTGCAAATGGGACAGCCAGGGCTAGAGTTGGGAGGGACTCCCCTATCTTGGGAGACCAGTCTGTCCCCATTAAGAAGCAGAAGGCAAAGAGGGGCAAGGCTCAGGCCAGGAGTGGACTCGGGTGTAGTCTGGCTCCACCTCTCCCCCTTTCTCTCTCAGCCACAGCTGCCCTGCCTCCACTATCCACCTGCTGATTCTGGCTCTGCCTTGGAGCTTCCGATTGTGGAGGCCGCCCAGAGTCTGTATGAGAGTCGGGAAACCTGGGCATGAAGGCATGGGGGGGCTCATACCCAGGTGCTAATCCCCATCCAGCCAAGGCAGAACCAGAGGCTCACTGACCTTCTTGGAGATTAGTCCCCATGGTGACAGCGAGCAACTCTGCCCCCTCACTCTGGCTAGACCTTGGGGTGGGGGAAGCTGGGTGGAGAGGGGAGGGAAACTTCTTGAGGCATCACAGGGTCACAGAAGTCGGGGCTCGGAGGCCCCTCCAGGATCAGCAGTTAGCTTTGTTTACCGGCATAAAACCGAGGCCCCAAGAGGGGGAGTGCATATCCAAGACCCCCCCAGGACTGCATATACAACCAGGAAAAGTGCAGGGACTAGAAGCCGGACCTCATTTGCACTCCCAAGCCCTCTTTCCAGGAGAACAGAGGCCTGAGCAAGAACAGAGGGCTGGGATACTCCTCTCTGCCCCTCCCAAACTGAGATCCAGAGCAGAGTGGCTGGAATGGGGTGAGGTGGGAAGGCTCCCCATGCTGAGCGTAGGCTGACTTCCACAAGCAAGTGTGGGAAGGGGGCTGCAGGTCCTGGAGTGCAGCTTACTGCCCTAACTCCTTCCCCCACCCCAGCCCTGCCCTGCCCTGCCCTGCCCTACCCCAGGGGGTGGGCAGAACCCCAGCAAAGCCAGTTATAACCACAACCACAAGAGTAGCAGCTAACATTTATTGGGCGCATACAACAGGCTGTGTTTTACATGCATTTAAATCTTCACACCAGTTTTTAAAACTATTATCCCCATGTTACAGGGGGGAAAACAGAAACCGAGTGCAAGCAGCGGAGCTTGGATTTGAACCCATGCAGCAGTGTGACTCCAGAGCCTGCCCTTCGGTGTCTGTGTGATGGGGGGGGGCAGTGACTGAGATGGTCTTCCTTAGGCGACTGTGAAGTGGGGCATGTGTGTGTGAAAGTGCACACTCGTGTGTGATTCCAACACCCAGCACACTGCCTGGCACATAGTATGTCGTATTAAATATTTGAGAAATGAGTGAACAAATGTCTGCCCATCATTAAGTGTGACTTTGAGGTGTCTATTAAATCCTAGGAGACTGTTCACATGTGATGTACGTGGGACTACGTGCCTGTACGGTGTGAACGTGTGTATGCGTGTGCCTTCTCCCTGTTTCCCTGTGCCAGCCCTGTGGCTTTGTGTCTGGGGGAGTGGGTGGCAGTGAACGCTGCTGCCCATCTCTCTGGATGGTGGCCAGCTCTCCATCCCTACGGAGGGGCCGTGTTTACAGCAGGGACAAGACAATGAGTCTGCGTGGGTGGTGCTCCCCAGACCCACCTCTTTGGGGCCCAGCTGTTGGACCCTGCTTGAGCGGAGCTGGTCTCTCACTCGTTATCTCTGTCTCCCAGGAGACCAGACCTCACAGCCCCAGGGAAAGCGCTCATCTGCCTGTCCCTGGCTCCAGACCTGGGGTGGGGGCAGGGAGTAGAGGAGCAGGGCTGCAAAGGAGGGGCTGGTGATGGTACCAGGGTGCAGGAGGGCACTATTCACAGAATTTGCATCTTCAGTCACCAGAGCTCTGGCTGATTTCCCAGTGAAATGAGGGGTAAAGGGTGGGGGCAGGCTGATGAGAAGACATGGGTCAGCAGGTACTCTCAGCTGCCCCCCAATAGTACTGAGAAGTAAGGCCTTTATCTGGGATGGGGACCTGGACAAGAGCCCAGGACTGTGTTTGAGGGTTTCTTTGTTGAATCCCCATGTCCCCATATGGGATGGGGGTTTGAGTCAGATCTATGGGAAACAAAACTGGGACTGAAGCTTTCTCCATAGGCTCTGAGATGAGATGGGTGTTTGGGTGGAATTATGGGAAGGGGGGTGGTCCCGAGGATTTCTCTGTGGAACCCAATGTCCCTATAGGAGATGAAGAGCTGGATGGGGCACAGTGGGGCTCTCTGAGGGTGATGAGATCCCTGTGAGATCTTGAGGTCTCTTGGAGGTGTAGATCTAGGGACACTTTGTTTATTTGTTTGTTTGTCTACCTAACTCCCCCTCTCCACGCCTCAAGGCCAAGGCTGTGGACGTGGAGGAGGTAGCGGTGAGGGTGCTGAGCTTGCAAACAAAGCCACCTGTGCATCCATCCTTCAGGAAGCTCTGAGCACAACTGATCTGGGAAAACAAACAGGGCCAGCTGCTGGGGGGTGGGAGGGACTAGGAGCGGGTTGGGAGGAGGGAAGCCGGAGGACTGGTGCAGACCAGCCTAGTGGAGAAAGGGGCAAAAGCCTGGAGCCCCATTCTGGCACAGCAGGCAGGGCCCCCTGACAGCCCCTTCCTTGCCCCTTCCTCTCAGCGGTTCATTCTTTTCTTTCTCCCCTGACTTCGAGGCCCAGAGTCAAGGAGGGGTGGAGGGGGATGGGGAGACCCTGACAGAAATCTAAGAGTCTTCAGGACAACTGGCTACTAGCAGTGTGGTGGGTGGGCAGACGGCGAGAAGGAGAAGCCATAGACTGCAGGACTGGGGCAGTGGTACCTACACTGTTTTCCTGGTAAGGGGGCTGGGGTACAGGGCAGAGGCCAAGGTCAGAACTTAGGTCTAGAAGAGAAGAAATGGCCCTGCTCACACACAGGGTCTTCACCAAATCCCAGGCAGACTCTTAATTCTAACTTGGATCTCCACTGTACTACTCCCACCACGTGCCCCAAGCCTTTGAACACACACACACACACCCCTCCGGAAAACAGTCTTCCAACCGACCAACACCTGGACTGGCAACAGCCCTCCCAGCTGGAGCCCCAACCTCAGGAGCATGCCCTGAGCTCAGGAGCGGAGACTCTAGGCTCCCGTAAACACAGCGTCCAGCCTGACAGCCTCCCCGCAGCCTCGGATCTGACACCCGCCGCCCGCGTCACGGACCAGCGCAGACGCACAGCCTGACGCAATCGCCACCGCGCTCGCCACCCTCCCGACCTCGGCCCACCACCAGCGGCCTCTTCCAGCCGCCGGCGGCCTCAGCTTTCCACCCAGAGCGGCCCGCCCGCGCCTCCTGGTGGCCGGCTCCAGACTTGTCCGATAGACACGGGGGAGGGAAGCAGAAACTGGGCTTCTCATCTCCCACCGCCGCCAGAGGCCCAGCTTGGGAACCCAAAGCCAGGGACCAGGACACAGAGTCCAGGATTGGCGCTTGCCGCCCTCCATAGTTTGTATTTCCCCTTTATGGTTTTGGGGAAATGATGGCCTATTTATGTCTCCCCCCAAGCCTCTTCTAGGGTAGGGAGTCAGGGGCTGGGCATGGTTTTGACCCATTCCCAATCAAACCTGGCTGTGGTTGTCCCTGCCGGGACTGAACTCCTCCTAACGCGGACCTCACTCCCCATGGTCTCGGGCAGTTCTCACCAGTGAAAGAGAGGCCCGAGGGGGGCTTTGGCGGCCCAGAACTCCAGGGTGGAGACATTGGTAGGGTGGGCAGATCTTTACCCCTGCACTCATTGTAGAGTTTCCCCTACACCCGTTCCCCCATGGACCTTTGACCCACCTTGTTCGCCCCCTCATTCAAGTTTTACCGAGGGCCTACTATGTGGCCAGCACCACGCCGGGGTCCGAAGATAACAAAACGGACACCGCCTGCTTCAATGGAGCGTCCATCTAGTATAAAAGCAAATATTCTGCACACCCATAAACAAAAGATGAAAAAGGCAAGTTCGCAGAGTGTAAACGCCATGAAGAAAACAGGGTGACGTGATGGACAGCAAATGTCAGGAGCAGGGCCACCCAGGAGGTAACACAGGGCAGCCAGGCCAAGATCGTGTCCCTAAGACGCTCCAGGCAATGGGAACAGCACGCGCAGAGGCTCTGAGTGGGAACGAACTCGGCAGTGGGAGAAAGGCTGGGCAGCAAGGCTAGGCTCCGGGAGCAGGGTGGGGCAGCCGCATCTGGCCTGTGAGCCCCTTTCGCCGCAGCAGGTTGGGTGACCAGCAGTGGCTTTGGAGTCAAAAGGTCTGATTCTAATCTTGCTCTGAGACTGAGTAGCTACGTAAATTTGGGCCAGACCTTCACCTCCTCGAGCCTCAGTTTCCTCGCCTGTTTACCCAAACCTACCTCACCGAACCGCTGTTGCGCCCACGAAGACAGCAGTTGGCTCATGGGAACAAAGAACACTCGTTCCCCGTCGCCGCCCTGCACTTCTGCTGCAATGCCTCGTCCATTAAGGAAAACACGACTTCGCCAGACGCATTTGCGTCTCTTTGACAGCTGCGTGGTCAGAGGTCAGAAATTCTGCTGTTAGTCGTGAGGAAATGTCTTCCCTGGAGCCCCCGTCGGTGGCCCAAGCCTTTCCTCTCCCTTCCTCCTGCCCCCTCCCTCTCCTCCCCCAGGACACGTGGCACCGGGACTGGGGCGAGGGCCTAGGACCTGCCTACAGTCAGAACAGAAACCCCGGTTCGCATCCCGGCGGAGCCACTCCCCAGCGGGCCCGCCTCCTCCACCACGTTCCTCGGGACCTGTCTCAGCCGCCGCTTCTTCCGTGAAGCGCAGGGCAAGAACAGCCCAAAACTTCTCGTGCGTTCGGCCCGGGAATTCGCTGAGATCACCCACCTGAAAGCTCCGAGCAGAGCCCCTGGCCTGAACTAGGCGCGCAGCGATCAGCTGCTAGCTCTCAGGTAGACTTGGGGCGGCCCGGTCCCTGAGCTCTGGCTGGCGGCTGGCGGCCTCGCGGTCAAGGTTGAAACGTTCTTCCCAACAACGAGAGAGCCGCCTCCTTAGCTAGGGGATCCCAGGCGCTTCGTAAATCCGCGCCCCTCGGGCGGTTCAGCTCGCCACCCGCCCCCCGGCTCCGGAAAACTGCGGGACGCAGCGCCGAGTCTGGGAACTCGAGTGCGGGAGGAAAGGGGCTGCGTCGGGCCGGTCGTCCAGGGAAGAGAGGACTGAGGAGTGTGAGGAAGGCCGCTTGCGGGGAGCCTGTCTCTCGCGCCGCAGAGGTGGGGTTCGGACACGGGGCAGAACTGCCCGCCCAGAGTCTGGGAGGCGCGGCCTCCGCGGGGACCGCGGGGTCGAGGCTCTGGGCCAGGGAGGCCGCGTTCGGCCCCGAGGTCGGGGGCCTTGCCTGGCTCCGGCCCCCAGAAAAGAAAGAGCGGAGTCAGCCTTGGCTGCAGCGGCGCGGGACGTGCGCCTCAGCACTTTCCATTGTCCTCGCCGAGAGTTGGGGCCGGCTCGGCGGCCGCGGGGGCGGGGGCGGGGGGTGGGGGGAGGCAGGCCCGGCTCCCCAGGGGACACACGAGAGCTGACCGCAGCCGGCCCGCTGACTCAGCTCTCCCCGCCCCTGCGGGAGAGGGTGCGGGGAGGGGGGCGAGGCCGGGTATAAAGCCCCGCACGTCCGGCCCGCGCGCAGCCGCTGCGTTGTCGTCAGTACCGCGCTCAGCTACCCGGAGACTCCTAGGTGCCGCGGCCGGGGTCTTTTCAGGGCGGGGGAAGGCGAGACGGGGGAGAGCCACTAGCAACCCGGGGCCAACGCAGCCCAGGTCCAGCCCCGGGTCCTTCACCCACAGCCCGGGGCGGGCGGGCCTGGGCCTGGGCCGGGGAGGGTGCTCGCCAGACCCTGAGCCCTGGGTTCTGTCCTTCTGGCCTCAGCGGCATGAGCAGCGCCCCCGCGCCGGGACCGGCGCTCGCCGGCCTCACCCTCTGGGACGAGGAGGACTTCCAGGGCCGCCGCTGCCGGCTGCTGAGCGACTGCGCCAACGTCTGCGAGCGCGGAGGCCTGCGCGGGGTGCGCTCGGTCAAGGTGGAAAACGGCGCGTAAGGATCGCCTGGACGAGGCTGGGCTGGGGAGGGGGGTTCGGGGCTCCCCCAGCTCCACGCCCGGGACCTCATCTCTCAGCCCTCCGTTTCCCGGTCTAAGCCCTTCCTGATAGAAGCCTACCAAGCCAGGAAACCCTTTGGCCTCCCCCAAATCCCCGCCAACGTAACACAGATCGTAAGAAAGAGTGTATCCTTGTGTGGCTAAAAGGAGGGAGGTAAAAAGCGACCCCTTGTGCCCCTTGTGCGAGGGGACAGGAGAGCTGTGGAACTAGCTTGAACCCGGGAGGGGTTCCCAGCGTGATGTCCTTTCCACAGTTTTTCTCTGTACAGAGTCAGATGGCTCTGCACGTCGTTTACAGCAGCAACAAAAAAGCAAAGCCAAATCTTGTTCGCTGGCCCCGCCCTGGTCTCCTGGAACCCGGGGCTCCCGGGAGAACTGACTGCTGTCATCACAGGTCGCCACCGCAGTTCGGCGCGAGGGTGGGGGCGCGCCTGCACCTACTTTTGCAGGCATCTAAATTCTCGGTATAAAAGGGCTTGGTCGGTGATCTTCGTAGGACTGGAAATTCTGTCCAACCTGAGCTGGGAGCCTGGACGCTTTCAAACCCTGGAGAGCAGGCTGTTTGGGGTCTTTAGCCTCCAGAGGGACTGGTTTGCCATGCAGTGGGTATGTCAGGAAAGGATCTGGGGTTAGAGGGAAAGATTGGTTTCACACTATTTTCAATCACAGCAAGCAAGGGGGAGGAGGAGGAAGTAGTGCCGCTGGGGCAGAGGCCTCCCAGCATCCCTTATCTTTCCCCAGTTGGGTGGCCTATGAGTACCCTGATTTCCAGGGACAGCAATTCATTCTGGAGAAGGGCGACTATCCTCGCTGGAGTGCCTGGAGCGGCAGTGGCGGCCACCACAGCGACCAGCTTCTCTCCTTCCGGCCAGTGCTCTGTGCGGTGAGCACAGCCCCCCTCCCCTCCCCCTGCCCTTCTGCCTCCTAGCCCTGGTCCCACCACGGCTACTCCGAGAGGCCATCCACTCACTCGCTGTGTGGGGGTGTGTGAACACAACTCCTAGATGCGAGATGGTGGCATTGCTTCCCAGAACCAGAGGGTTCTCCATACATTTGGACTGTGGGCCTAAACTGGGCACTGGGGATCAGCACCACGGACAGTGCCCGGACCATGCCTGTCCAGAGCAGCATCGGGTTCCTCACATCTAGTTGTGGGCAAGAGTGAGACATCCAAAGAATTTACGTGCCTCTGTCAACATACAGCCCTGCGAGGTCTGGGTGGCTGCTCTTAGCCTCACACACGTGTGAGAACGGGGCTCAGAGGAGCAAAGTGACTTGCCCCAGGTCCCTAGGGTCAGCATGAAGATGAGTCTGAACTCAGTTGAGGGATCAAGGCTTCGTAGGGCCAGTCTGTGCACAGGTGCATGTATGTGTGTGATGTGTGGAAAGAGTTGGTAACAAATCAAATGCACTAAAGGGGAGGATCTCACTTCCTATTTGTTCGACTTAGGGACTGTACTAGTGGGGCCTGGGGCTGGGAGGTGGGGGGACAGAGCAGGTGCTGACTCAGCCACGCTTCTCCATTCCAGGAGGCCAAGGAGCCCTTCAGAGGAGGGACCTAGGCTAGGAAGCCCAGACCCAACCAACGCTGATGCCTTGGCCTACTACCTGTTCTGACTCTGCCATCCCAAACCCCTTAGCTACGAGAGGCTGCCCAGGGTTCTGGGCAGGGGAATGGTAGTTAATGAGGCCCTTAGGGAAACTGTCTTGGTTAATAGACCAAATTTCTCTTAAGACCTCTGATTTCCCTCATGAAAACAGGTCACTGTCACAAGATGCTTTCTAGCCCTGACCTGGAAGGGTCTTTGAGATCCCACCCCTCCAGTCTCACCGCCTCAACTCAAAGCCACAGAAGGGACCTCAGCGATTGGAGGTCTCTGAGCATCCCAGCTTCCCAGTTGCTAGGAAGCTAATGGAGCCAATGCTAGGAGTGTCTGTGGGGCCTAAGTGTCCACACAAATTGTGATGGACAGTGGAATGGGCACTGGGGGCTGAGAATGTGTCCATTAACACCTCTTTGGGGGGCTTGACCCCAACATTTCTGTGCCTCAGAACCACAGTGACAGCCGTGTGATACTGTTTGAAGGGGAAAACTTCCAGGGCTGCAAGTTTGAACTCAGTGATGACTACCCATCCCTGCCCTCCATGGGTTGGGCCAGCAAGGATGTGGGCTCCCTCAAAGTCAGCTCTGGAGCGTGAGTCCTGGGACTGGGACTGGGGAGATGAGAAGAACAGCGGGGCGAGGGGGCCCGGGAGGAGGGTGAGGAAAGGTGATGGGCATGCTGAAGGACAGAGCCAGAGAGTTCTTGGAGGCTGGAGGACAGAGGGAAGTGAGGTGGTGGGAGACTCGGAGGCAAAGAGAAGGAAGTAGGATGGTGGAGACAGTCTGGAGGGAGGGGGGAGGTTATAGGAGAACAGAGAACCAATGTGGGGATATTGGAAGGGGTCAAAAACTTGGATGAGGAGGCAACCAAGGGCGGGAAGAGGAGACAAGGTGAGGGAGGTGATAGGGAGATGTGGCACAGTGAGAAGGGCAGGGAGAGATTTAGGTAGGAACAGCTGAATCAATGATTTTGGCGCTGGGGGCTGGGAACTGAGAAAGGAGAACTACTAACAGAGGACATCGGTGGCATGGGGGCAGAGCCTACTTACCGGCCTTTTGCCCTCTCTGGTCTAGGTGGGTGGCCTACCAGTACCCAGGCTACCGGGGCTACCAGTATGTATTGGAGCGGGACCGGCATGGCGGGGAGTTCCGTACCTACAGTGAATTTGGCACACAGGCCCACACTGGGCAGCTGCAGTCCATTCGACGCGTCCAGCAATAATCCCCATGGCCCCCACCTTCCCTAAAGACCTTCAATAAAGCCTCCTGAAGCTGCCTGCCCCTCTTGCCTCTTCTTTGGTGTCTTGCTTTGTGACTTTTATCCTCATCTTTCTGAGGTCCTCCCTGCCAACCCGATCCTCTGTTCAGGCTCTTGATTACAGAGCACAGACTGGCTTAGGGTGTGTGTGGCTAGAGCGTGATGGGCTGACAGGAAGCTGCTGGTAAGATCCGTGGCATCCTGCCAACTACAACTAGTCCCACACTGCTCCTTGCTAAATGCCCATTGGCTTGGGCCAGGGTGCTGCAGCCAAATGCCACCTTTGCCCTCCTCTGACTGGGGTGCACACAGCCCCACAGCAGGGCTCAAAGCTGAATTTCAACCTGCACACCCACCATCCGCCCTGTGCCGGGACAGGCACCATCATGGGGGCAGGACCTCCTTAACTCTGTGCAGGAGTTCTCTCAGGTTCCTCTCTAACAATCTTCCTTGTCCCCACAGCTCCCTCTTCAGCTAGGGAAGCCTGCACCCCTTCCCAGCTTTAGAGAATCTCTGCCTTAGAGAAGAGCAAGAGTGTGAGAGAAGAAATCAGTGGGCAGTGCCACTGTCTACCCGGACCTTCCAAGGGGGAGACTTCCTGTCTCTGAGCAGAGCCTCTAGATCCTTTGTCTGAATAATAAAGATCTTGATGGCTCACAGGGTTTGGGCGCCAGCATTTACAAAGCATTTTCATACCCCTCCTCTCTACTATTCCAAACAACCCGCTCTTTGTCCTCTTTCTCCCCACTCTTCAGAGAACTGGTGAGCTGGGGAGGCAATGCTGTAGCCACTGAGCGCAGTGAGCCTGGGACCTGGGGCAGGTGGCAGAAGCCCACAGACACAGTGGGACTGAGTGCGGCAGCAGCCAACGGAGCCCCGTCACCAGTGCAGTTTCTTCCCAGCTTCCTCTTTCGTCCAGACAATAATACCCTCAGCCCCACATTGGCAGGGCCTCCGAGGCCCTGGGGACTCTTCTCACCCTGTCCCTCCGGGAGCCTTGGGTTTTCACGGCCCTAGTGGACCTATCAACAGGGAGGGGTGGCCCAGATCATGGCCCCAGCCCAGGGGAGACAAGGCAATGCTGGAGAAGTCAAACCTGGACCTGGCAGTGCCCTTGGGCCCAGCCGTGCAAAGTCAGGCACCTGCTTCCCTTGGAAAGAGCCCTGAACCAGAAGTGGGAACACCAGAAGCCAGACCCCATCGCATAGCACCCTGAGCCTCAGTTCCCTCTCCTGTAAACGGGGCTACTGATGTTTGTCTTGTCTATGTCACAAGGGTGTTGCAAAGATTCAATGAGAAACCCCTGAAAATGCGTGCGGTGTTTTGGGGGAGCCTTGGGGCAGTCAACTAGGGCCCTCCTTCCCCCAGCTCCCCACCATGGGTTGGGTCTGGAAACCAAGGGACAGAGTTTTGGGTGGAGTCTAGAGTCCACAGGCCCTATGGCAGTGGATTCTCCTAGCACATTCCATGCTTCATCCATTTCACCAAGGAAGAAACTGGAGCCCCTCCAAGAGGGAGAAGCCTCAATGAAGTCAGCCACTTAATTGGTGACTTGAACAAGGGCTCCTGACCCCAAATCCGGGCTAAGTGGAAGTTGAGTTGAGCCGTGGCTTCCAGCCTCAGGTCTCGGCAAAGCTCTGAACCTGTGTGGGCCCCAAAGGTGCCTGGGGTTCCTTCTGGTCACAGGCCCCTGTATCCTTGGGGGATGGCAATAATAACAATGGCCAACCATACAGAGTCTTGTCAGAGCACTCAGCATGTGTTATACAGCCTTAAAAATTCCCTGTGGTAGGTACTATAATCCCCACTTCACAAGTGAAGAGATGAAGGTGGAGAAGTTATGTGACTCTCCCAAAAGTCACAAACTAGGAAATGAGGGACCCAGAGTTGAACCCGGACAAACTGGCCTCAGAGCCCAGCTGCCCATCTACCCGCTCCCTGTTCTGGGGGGCAGACAATGGGTGAAGGGAAATATGGCGGAGCTACCCACCCCCTAGGAGGGTCTGTGGCTGCTGGAAAGTCAGCAAGGCTTCAGGAACTGGCAGTGTGACCCTGAACAGGGCACTACTTGTCTGGGTAACAGTGTCCTCAACTGTACGACCAGGGAGCTGAGGGAGCTAATATTTGTGACATTTGTTTTGCCAGACCAGGGATCTGACTCTGCTCCCCACACTGGCAGCTAAGGGGTGGGGGGTGGGCCTGGCAGAGGCCGGGCTGGGCCTGAGTGTTTTCACCTTCCCATCCCACTGTCCCATGGTTTGCCGAACCCTGCGGGGACCTACAGAACCCTGCCTGGGACTCTCACCTTGGCTGCACTCAGCCAAAGGCTAGAGAGCTGGAGAAGGGCAATTTCTTACTGGTGCAGCCAAGACCCAGTGCGGCTGGAGGACAGCCTCACCCCCCACGCTGCCCATTCACACTCCTGCACAAACTCTTCCTGGAGCCCACCCGCCCCTTTGATACCTGAGTCCTCAGTGAGGCGAGGGCTCAGAGCCTGAGCTGTCGATCCTTCACCCGTTCAGAGCTGGGAGCCTGGAGAGACCCGTCACTCCGAGGGCCTCTCCTTTCAGCCTCGGCCTTCAGCTGAGCACCTCGAGTGGCTGAACCTTGGTGCCTCCCCTCTCTCCCAGGTCTGACCTCTTACTCCTTGTTTTCTACCTTGGGAAGTGACAAGAAGGCATGAAGAAGAGGCATTGGAACCTCAGTCCCACCCTCAAGGCCCTCCCCTCTTGTGAAGCTGTGAGTTTGGTCCCCAAGGAGCATCCCACACTCTCATCTTTGCTCCCACCGGCTCCCACATGCACACACTGAAGCCCCCATCCTTGTCCCTTTAGGATCTTCGGGGGCCCTGGGATTCCTCATTTCCCTCTATTTTCTGCTTCCCACACTCCACCATGGCTCCTTTGGACCTTTGCACCCCCCACCATAAAGACAAACACCCCAGCAGTCACAGCAAGAACCCAAGGAGTTAGACTTTGCAGCCACTCTCAGGCACTCCAGGACCAGGGATTATGAGTGCCGGTGGAAGCCCCACAGGTACCCGGAGACTCCAAGCCACCTGGGAACCGCACCAGTTTTGCTGATACACAATCGGCATCTTCGTCCACTTTCTGGAGTGCATTTCAACCCTCGCTTCCCCTAGGTTGGGGGCCTTGTACAGTACACAACCCTGTTTTGGCCCCTCTCCTCCCGGGAGAGCAAGGAGCCGATTCCCACCTGATGCGGGGGTAACCAGGCCGGCAGTAGTCGTGGGGCGGACGGGAAGGGTGGATGGGAGGCTGGGAAGACAGGGAATGGGAGGGCCGGGAGAGCGATCGTGGCAGTGGAAGTGGAAGGGGGATCGTGAGCTTACTTTATGCCACAAATTAGTGGGGGGGGGTGAATGAGGAAAGGAGAAGGCAGGCGAGAGAAAGGACAGAGCGGGAGAGAGAGGCAGGAGGGGAGCTGGGAGCAGGGGAGACTAAATCGGAAACGGTGAGATCCAGAAAGGGGGAGGAGGGGCCGCCCCCTGGAAGTGGTGGGGGAGACGCCCCAGCGCTGGCCCGGAGGCCTGGGGACCCTGGAAAGGCTGGAATTGGGTGAAAGCAAGAGGCAGACAGGGAAGGAGATCAGGTCTCTAGGGAGGAGCAGAGAGTGGGAGCAGAGGAGGAGGGAGAAGGCTCCGGGAGGGGGTTGCGGAGATAAAGGGAGCCACCGCTGCCCGGCCCGGGAGCGCAGCGACAGGAGAGAGGGAGGGAAGCGGAAATTTAAAAGTGAAGATGCAGATAACGCAGCCTGGAGACGGGAACCCGGGTGGGGGTGGGGGAAAGGAAGGGGGAGGAGAGTGGAGCGGTGAGGCGGGTGGGCATGGTCGGGAAGAAGGAGCTGTGGCTTTGGGAGTCCGAGGTGGGGCCGGGCACTCCGCCCCCTCGATGTTTGCCAAGAGTCAGGGAGGCGGAAAAGAAAAGCGCGCCTGACCCCGTCAGAGCGCGAGGCCCTGGCCCATCCCCCGCGCGTCTCCGGGCTGCGGGGCGCGGGGGGCTGCCGGGCGCGCTTGGCTGCTGCGCGGCGTGTTGGAGACTTTATTGCGATGGGGCGATAAGAGGGGCGGGGGCGGGGTCCCGGGGGCCGAGGCGACAGCGCTTTAATTAAAACGGAAATTGCGGCCCCTGCCCGCGCGGGGGGCCGGAGGGTTCCAAGCTGCCTGGTGGCTCGGAGTGTCGTTCCAGGACCCCCGCCACGCCCGGCCAGCCCCCTCCCGCCAGGCCTTGCTGGACCTGGCGCTGTCTTCATCCCCCAGTTACCCACGGTCGCCTCGGGCGGGGATCGGCACCCCGGAGCGCAAAGCCTGACGCGTCCCCCCTTTCTCATCCCCCCCACCTCCCACCGCCCAGCCTCTGGCGGCGATGAGACAGAGCGGCACCTCCCAGCCCCTGCTGATCAACATGTACCTGCCAGGTACCAGGGACCAGCCGGGGGCTGGAGGCACCGGGGCCCGGGGCTGGAAGTCTGGTTTGGGGCATGGGAAAGGGATTGCTGGGGTCCAAGGGAAGGGGCGCGGTCTAGAGACTCGGACTGCTGGAAGGATAGAGCAATCTAGGGCGTTGGAGGACGTTAAAAAGCAGATGGAGAGCTTTGGGGTTTTCGTGTGAGGTCCAGAAGCCTCGAAGTGAGCAGATCGGGAGACTAGCAGGCCGAGGGCGCCAGCTCATGGACTGAAAGAGCCTAGAGGGGAGAGAGGGTCTTTGGTGTGGCGGGGGGCTCGGTGCGCCAGCAGGGTTGGGAGGCTGTGGTCTGCCGGGCGTCGCCCCTGCACCCGCGCGGCTCCTCACCTCGGTGGTCCGAGCGTTCCCGCAGGCCCAGCCTTCCAGGCGACCTCCTCTCCTCTCCGACGGTCTCCGTGCGCTTCGGCTCAGCTGACGCAGGCCCGGCTCGGCTTTATAAGGCTCACGCCGGCCCGTTCGGAAAGCGGATTTCCTTTTTCCTGGACGCGTTTCCTGACTTGGGCGTTCTGGAGGGGCTCTGAGCGGCGCGCGCCAGGGCCAGGCCCCGGGAGGAGGAGCCGGGTAGCTCGGGCCCCCAGCCTCACGCCGGGAACAGAGGCGCCCCTTCTCGGATCCTTGGCCCCGGCGCTCTTCGGGTCAGGCCCACAACCTCCGCCTGCAGCCGTCTGACTGTTGTCTTTGGTGCCACAGATCCCGTCGGAGACAGTCTCTTCAAGGAAGGGAAGAGCCCGGGGTGGGGGCCGCTGAGCCCAGCGGTACAAAAAGGTGAGCTGGCCGCAAGACTGCGGTGGGGGGGGGGAGCGAGGACAGTGGACAGGAGCCAGGGCGTGCACCCAAGGACAGGTGCTGCCGCTCCCGGAGCAGAGGATGGAAGCGATGTGCACGCACTGCAAGGCTCTGGAAGCGGAGGGTGGGCCGGGCATACTTGTGGGGAAGATTGGAGGTTGGGGCCGGGCATTCACTTGGCCTTGAGCTTCTGCATCTTCCTAGTTTCAGCACTGGACTTGCAGGCCAGGGCAAAGGGAGAGAATCCTGGCCTTCGCTCACTCTCTTGGGAATAGGGCTGAGGTGCTTGGCGTCCTGGGCCTTCTGGCAACAGGAGTGCAAGCTGTCCCCGCCCCCGCCCTGCACCGCTGGCCGGTGGGACCCGCGGATTCACTCCCTGGCCGTCAGCACTACTAGCAAGGGCAGGAGGGGCGGCCAGCACCTGCCCACCTCACAGAACAGCAGTGGCCAGGTCTCCCGCCCTTCCTCCCCCCACCCAGCCCCCAGGTTGGCTGGGCCATTGCAGTTGATTCCGAGGTTCGAAGCCAGCTCTCGGCAGGTAGCTCTCTGCTTTGCCTTGTTGATGGCAGTGACTTTCTGGCCTTCCGAGCAAAGCCCTCCCTACAGCCCCCCACCCAGTCGGTACCCTAAATATCACGGCTACAGTAAGCATAACAACGAGGTTGGCAGCAGCTCTATTCAAAAGGGAACATGACTCCCAAGAGGAACGCTTTTCCAGGCCTCTGATGTCACTCTGCATCTGTACCAGCTGCACATTTTTACCGAAACCGCCCTTTGCTGCTGGCCCTAAAACTCAGTGCTCCCTACCTGCAGCCAGGCAGCTCCTCACTGGGCTCCTGAGAGGGACTGGGGCTGGAATTGTGGAGGGCAGCGTCTGGGTTCTGCGCGAGTCATTGAAAAAGGAAGAGAGGTTCCCCAGGCTCAATTTGAAGCAATAATCAAACAACTTTGAGGGGAAAATCTATTTTATTCTAAAAGGCTGATGGTGGTGAGTGTATCCAGATTTTTCTCAGCTTGTCTGATTGAGGCTCCAGGACAAGGTAGTGGGAGTTCTGGCGCATCTCACGCTCTCATCACACGAATACCTGGGACAACCTCCTTGCCGCTTCCAACCACCCAGCATCGGGAGAGGGCCGAGGGGCCTAGAGACGGACTGAAGATGGGGGCACGCAAGGAGCTGAGCACAGAGGCTTCCCGGCCTCAGTCCCTCTCCTCAGAGCTGTGCACCTCCCAGGGAAGCACGACAACTTGGCAGTCCCCGGAATCCCGCCTGTTCCGAAAAGAGAAACCCACCCTATTTAGCGCCAGCGCAGCGTTCTGCGCACAAACCGCGGCGAAGGCGGAGAGCCTTCAGAGGCTGCCCCTCCGCTCGCGCACAGGGGGCCGCGGTCCCCACGCCAGTCCGATGTGGTGCGGCGTGGAAGCCAGCCGTCATCTCCTCCGCGCCTCTGGTGGGCCGTCCAACTGTTTGCCTTTAGGGGCTGGGCCTTGTCCAGTGGCCTGGGTGGTCCTGCTGCACGCCTGCCTCTTCTCTCTGGATCTCTGGATGCGCTCCAGCTGGGATTTGGCAGTCTAAACACCGGCTCGGCTACCGCTGGGGTTGTGCAGGCTCTGGCCTGAATTAGGGCTCCAGGCCCAGGTGGCCACAGGGGCTGATATCCTGTCCTTGCTCACCTCGGAGAGCCCAGTGTCTTGCTGCGCCTCTGCCTCCATGCAGAGGAGGTAATGCTTCGGCCTCCGCTTCCAATTCTCACAAAGCCGCGCACCCGTGGGGCTGTGTCCGCTTGAGGCCTCCTAACCAGAGGCGCGTTTTCTTTGCGGAAAAGCGCGGTAATGGTGAGGAGAGCTTCTTCGCTGATCAGCCCCTCCCCAGCCAGCCGCTGCAGCTGCGCCCAGCTGCAAGCTGAACGTGTCCTTTTCCTGGGGCTGGGCCGGTCTCCCATCTCACCCGTCCCCCACCTTCAGCCTCCCCCTCCCGCCGTGGCTGACTGCTCCCCCTTCCCCACAGGCAGCGGGCAGATCCAGCTGTGGCAGTTTCTGCTGGAGCTGCTGGCGGACCGCGCCAACGCCGGCTGCATCGCGTGGGAAGGCGGCCACGGCGAGTTCAAGCTCACGGACCCAGACGAGGTGGCGCGGCGCTGGGGCGAGCGTAAGAGCAAGCCCAACATGAACTACGACAAGCTGAGCCGCGCGCTGCGCTACTACTACGACAAGAACATCATGAGCAAGGTGCACGGCAAGCGCTACGCCTACCGCTTCGACTTCCAGGGCCTGGCGCAGGCCTGCCAGCCGCCGCCCACGCACGCCCAGGCCGCCGCCGCTGCCGCCGCCGCCGCCGCAGCCGCCCAGGACGGCGCGCTCTACAAGCTGCCGGCCGGCCTCGCGCCGCTGCCCTTCCCCGGCCTCTCCAAACTCAACCTCATGGCCGCCTCCGCCGGCGTCGCGCCCGCCGGCTTCTCCTACTGGCCGGGCCCGGGCACGGCCGCCACCGCCGCCGCCACCGCCGCGCTCTACCCCAGCCCCGGCCTGCAGCCCCCGCCCGGGCCCTTCGGCGCTGTGGCCGCCGCCTCGCACTTGGGGGGCCACTACCACTAGACGCGCGGCCCGGTGCGCGCGGCCTCCCCCGACGCCGCGGCCCCGCTCAGCCCCGTCCACGTCCGGGGGAGGAGTCCCCCGCGCCGCCCCGCCTGTCCTCTGACCTCGGGTTCGACTCCGGCCTTCGCCGCGCCCAGCCCCGGGCGGAGGGCCCCGACGCCCTCTCGGTTTTCCTGTAGCGCAGGGCTCCCCCGGCCCCCGCCCCGACCCCTCGCCTCCGGCTGCTTCCAGACGCCGGGTCACCGCAGGGAGGCCTTCGGGCCCCCCGGCGCTGCTCCCCCGACCTGTACTCGGGCCCGGCTCCTGGAAGCCCCTCCATTCCGACCCTCTCTTTCGAATCCCAAGCCTTTCCTCACTTTTTCTCTCCCCCACGGAGCTGCCCCATCCCAGCAGGGCGGCCTCTCGCAGCCCGCCGTCTCCTGGGCGCCGGGGCGGGCTCCGCGGGGGCCCCGAGGGCTCCCCGGCCTCCGCCCCCCATGGCGCCTCCCGCCGACGCCGGCGTTCCCGTTCGCGTCCGGACCCATTAAAGCTCCCGAGTTGCCCGCCGCCTCCGCTCTCAGTTCTTCGCTGCACCGGAGCCCTTCTGTTTTCCAGGGAGGAAAGTGAGACGCCCCGCTCGGGCCTGAGCGGGAAGGCCGGCCGGGGAAGAGCGGGAGGGAAAGAGGGCGACGCCGGCGGCTGCGGGAGGCGAGCGGGGGCAGCCCCCACCCCCACCGAACACACACGCGCACCGGCCGGGGCTCCAGCCTGCCTCGCCCAGCCTTCCGCCCACCCCTTCGCCCCACTGCACCCCAACTCCGTGCCAGCGGGTACGGGCGCCCCGACTTTTCCCGTCTCGCGCGTCCTTCCGCCTGCCGCGCACCTCACCCCGACCTCGGGCCACCGGGTCTCGTCTTCACAGTCTCGGCCTTTCCTCGGCCACTCCCGTGTCGCCCTCGTCTAACCCTCATTGACACTTTCTCTCTCACCCTCGCTCCCAGACCGGCCCCCGCCCACACATTCCATCGCTATCCCGGGTCTACCTCCCCGTTTGCAGAAGGAGGGACCCCCGCCCCCCAAGCCTGCCACTCCCGGCCGCGCTGCGGGCGGCCCTCGCCTTCTCGTGGGTGGGGCGCGCCCTCTGCTGGTCAGAGGAGGGGAAGCCCAGGTCAGGCTTTGCCGCTAAGTGGGGGGAGGCTTTGCACCTGGCGTGTAGGAACCTCAGGTGTCTCCCCTGATGCAGGGCCAGCCCTTCCAGACTGCCTTTGGCCTTCAGAGAGGAAAGAGAAAAAGGGGAGCTCCAGCCCTGTATCCCAGGTCTGGCCTTGGGAAGCCCAGGAAGCTGATCAAATGGGTCATTTTTCTGGCTGCACCCATTCCCTCACCCCCTAGAGGCCCTTCTTAATGCTGCCCGCAAGGGGGCCATGGGTCTTACGCTCTCTCTGTGCCTTTGCAAACCTATTGTCAGGAAAACGGCCTTAAACGCGTTCCCATAGATGGAAACAACACCAGGGAAGGTACCAAAGTGACAGCTGGGACCTCCAGTTGCACAACTAGGCAACCCCTCTGCTACCCTTTCCCCTTGGCCTGGAGCTTCTTTCCCAGGGGCACATCTCTTCCTGGACCAAAGGCTCCAGGCTGGTTGGTGAGAGAATGCCGGGGCTTCCACAAGGCAGTTGAGGAGATTTCCCTATGCCCCGTGGGAAAGAAGGAGAAATGCAGGTGGAAGGCTGCATAGTTAGTGTGGCGAGAGCCTGAGTGTCCCTTCCCAAAGGCTGCTGATGAGATCGTCCAGGTCCTCCTAGGGAAAGAGTCTTGACTTCTTTTCATTTTCACTTTATTTTTCTGGTTTCCCAAACTAACGCACACTCAGCATAGAAAATTTGGGAAATACACACATAAGGCCTCCCTTAAATATTAGTTGGATGAAGAGTGTAATGAAGCATGGGGGAAAGTCACCAACAGTCCATTACACAGAGGCCACGATTCATGACACTTTATCATAACCTCCTGCTTTTCCTCTATGCCTTTTACAATTTAGTGGTGTCCTGCTCTAGTCGCCTGCCATCTGGCGTCATCATGTTCCGTGTCATTGTGCCCTACAGACCTCATGGGGTGGGAGGGTGGGCTCCCGTGTTCCAGGGAGCAGACGAGCCAGGGGAGCAGTCCTTAGCGACTTGGAGAGGCAAAGGGCCTCTTTGCAGGGGGCTGGAAGCTGGGAGGGAAAGGGAACGCACTAAGGATACAGAACCATGTTCCAGCAAGAATCCTGCTGAGAATTATGGGTTGAGTGTAACAAGGTGGACTTTCCTAGAGAGGAGTGTGAGGCCCCGCCCTTAAGTCCCTAAAAGAAGTGACCGGAGGCTAGCGTGTGAGGTGAGGCGAGACCGGCGTTTGGTGGAGGCTGTGTGTAGATTTGCGGTGTCTGAGCCAGCACACTGAGTGGGAGCCTGTAGGGTGAAAAATGGCTGTGATCTGAGGGTGCACTGATGGAGCGATGGCATCCAGGACGAAGGAAATATGCCCTACCTCTAATGATGGTGCCCCCGCATATTTTACGTGATGTCAGGTAATAATACTTCCAGGAGAAGACCAAATGGAGAATATACAGAGTAGAGGACCCAGGAAGTGAAGAGGAAGAATGCTGGAGAAGCAACAATGGGAGATGCGGTCTGGAAAATCAAAGTGGGGAGAGGGGCATGGAGCTGTCCTCAGTTACTCAGAGAGCTGACCTGTGGCAGAGACCCGGAACGCATGTGCCTAAAAGCAGTGTGACTGGGGTGCATGGTAGGAAGCCGCAGTAAGACAGATATGTCCAGTGGATCTAAGGAAGAACCTTCTTCCATGGAACGTGTCAGATGAGGAATGCTTTGTCACCAGAGTGCTCAGTAGATCCTTCCTCGGGAGACTGTGCGGGGAGGTGGACTGGGTGACCTCTCCAACCTTGAGACTTGCAGGCATGCAAGTGAGTGAGTAAAGGAGAAATTTCAGGCATCGGTGGGCAGCTGGGAGAGGGGGTCTGTTAGCTTAGGGGGTCTTCTTACCTATGAAATCACTTCCTTAAGTCTCACCCTGCCCCCTGTTCTTTCCCACACGCCAAGCCAGTTTGGGAAGCTATGAAATGGGACTGGGAACCGGAAGAACCTGAGTTCCAGTTCCAGCTTGGCAACTAACTCGCTGTGTGACCTTCAGACAGTCACATCTCTGGTTTCCCATTCACTGGGGTTTTGGGACGACTCTGTTCCACCCAAGCCCTGCAGAAGCCGCACTCACCACACTCAGCTTCCTGATGTTCCAGGCCAGTCCTCATCGCCCCTTCCCTCCTTCGTCCCTGGCCCTTCGACGTATGGATTCCATAATCGTTTCCCTCTCCCCATCCAGGGTCCAGTCCCTCTTGCACTCCCTGAAGTCCTGAGACTTTTTCCTATCTCCTCATTCATATTCTTGGTGGAAATATACTGCCCCCTGCCAAATGCAGTCACTACAGAATTTACAAAACACTTTCACATCCACCGTTTCATTAATTCATCATTTTACTAATCCTCTCTAAGTTTAGGGAGGAGACAGGGCAGGGATTGCTTTATCCACTTGTAGGATAAGTAAACCAATGCCCAATCTTGTGAAAGACTTCCCAGGGCTTGTCTTCTGGTTCCTCCTCAGGCCTCGTTCCAGCGCTCTGAGTGATTTCTCCACAGTCCCGAGTGGCCTTCCGTAACCTTGCTGGTCAGATCAAACCCCCTCCAGCCCCCAGGACTGCACAGACCCGTGTCTCCTCCAGTAATCCGTGCCCCATGTGACCAAGCTCCACTTGCCGTCACGTGCAGATGGAATCCAAAGCCCGACTAGCCACACAGTGTGCGGACATCCACGGCCACGGCTGCCTGAGACCCACAGTCACAGAGCAATGGTGCCACCTAGGGCACCGAGGCTTGCAGAACACGTTCACCTCCGTTAGCTCATGTGACCATAGACGGACATCAACACGGCTGCTGTGATGTGCTTTTCTCAGGGCCTTCGGCTTCTCTGGCCTTTATCTTTCCTTCACCATGTCTTTAAAATGCACTTAACTTCTGCTTATTTCCCAACCTGTTTATAATTCATACCAAGTAGAACTGCTGATAATAACAATGTGCTCTACCATTGATTGAACTCCTGACTCTGTGCCAGGCTCTGCCTAGGTAAGTGCTTTCCATGTGGCAGCTCCTTCTCCTGGCCACGGCCGCATCTCCATTTTCAGATGTGGAAACTGAGGCTTGGAGAAGTGACTGGCCCTGCCTGTCACCTCAGAGCCCATGTCTTCACCATCACACCAGGTCCCTTCCTGCTGGGCCTTCCTGGAGCACTTTTTCCCCATGTAAGTTGACCTGTTGCTTGGTTGTTGTAGGTGTACTTTGTCTAACTGTCTAATCATAGCCGAAATGGTTGATTATAATGGATGAGGTGATGGCTTGTTTGATATCATTTGGGTAGTATTAAGTGTGAGAAGTATGGTAAGTGTTATTGCTAATATTATTTTTATTTAATTCACATAATAATCATGGAATATAAGCATCACTATTATCTATGCTTTGTAGAAGAAAACTAAGTCCTCAAGTCATAGGGCCTGAAACTGATAAAGAACAAAGCAGAGACTGTTTCATTGCCCCATTGTCTTTTGCAAGGCTTCATTTTTCTTTTCTTTTTCTTTTTTTACTTTTTAAAGAGAAGGGAAGGGAGGGAAAAAGAGAGGGAGAGAAACAGCAATGTGTGGTTGCCTTTCATGCGCCCCGTACGTACTGAGTACCTGGCCCACAACCCAGGAGTGTGCCCTGACTGAGAATCGAACTGGCGACCCTTTGGTTCGCAGGCTGACGCTCAATCCACGGAGCCACACCAGCTAGGGCAAGCCTTCGCTTTTCCAATTGTGTTTCTACAAGCTTAGAATAGACCACTGTACTCTGGTTTGGGGCTGGGGGTCTGAATGCAGCTTGACTTTGGTGGCAATTCCTACCTAGTTCGGTCAGTGGAATTTCTCCCTGACTCTCCTCTATCCTGGGACGGCGGGTCTCATGTCTAGAGAAAAGTGGCCCAGTGTTCCACTGACCAAGACAGATTCTGACAGTTTTCTCTCCCACTAGATCCCGTTTGCTATTTCCTTCTTTCCCTTCTTTGGCAACAAAACACAACATAGCAAGGGCTCTGGGGCTGGACTTCCTGGATTTGAGTGCCAGCTCTGTCACTTACAAGCTGTGTGACAGTAACTCAAGTTACTTATTTGTGCCACAATTACCCCACCTGTAAAATGAAAATGATAAAAGCAGAACCTACCTCATGGGGTTGAAAAAAATTAAATGATGATATAAGGGCCTTGATTTTCTATCCTCAGACAACATCCAACCGAAACCCCAAACAAAGCAAGCACCCGTCTCTTGTCCCAATCAGCCGTTCACCACGTACCCTGGGAAGGAACTTGAGTGGCTTCGCCTGTGTTTCCTAGCCAATCCAGACCTTGTCCTGAGCCCACCTGCTGAGCTTCACCAAGAACCAGCCACAACCACCATGGCATGGGTCAGCCTCCTATACTCAGGACGCCCTGCATTTATTTATGGAGTAACAAGAGAATGCACTGGATTTAGAGTGATGGGATTTCAGCTGGTTACCAGCTGCGTGAGTTTGGGAACGTGTCTATATCATTTGAGGACCTAGTTTTCTCCTACAAAGTACGGATAATAGCGATGCTTACACCCCGTGATTACTATGTGGGTTAAATAAAAATAATACTAGCAGCCCGGCTGCTGTGACTCGGTGGATTGAGCGCGGGCTGGGAACCAGGCGGTCCCAGTTCGATTCCCAGTCAGGGCACATGCCTGGGTTGCAGGCCAGGTCCCCAGTGGGGGCCATGTGAGAGGCAACCATACATTGCTCTTTCTCCCTTCCTTCTCCTCTCTCTAAAATAAATAAATAAATAAATAAAATCTTTAAAAAAATAATAATACTAGCAATAACACTTAACATACTTCCCACACTTAATGATGCCCAAATAATATCCTAATATTATTTCAGCGTAGCTCTCCTCTCGAGTTGCATGCTCCTCATTTCATGCAGTAGAGCTGCCCAGTACTGGGAAGTGACCGTCCGTCAGAATCTAATTTCCCAGCCCTCTGTGTTTGTGCTAATGCAATATGAATGGAAATGGTCATTTGGGTTGCTCCCAGGCCAAAGCTTTTCGAAGCGGATGTGCCTTCTCCATACTCTCTCATTCCCTTCCTGCTCCCTGGGTGCAGAAGAGGACTAGTTCCCAAGAGATTGCAGAGCTACAATCCTGAAGGAAGGTTCCTAGACATCCTATGGAAAGAAGTCACCCATCAGCATCCATTGGACTAGGACATGAAACTTGGAGGCTTTCTAGTTATAGCAAATAACATTGCAATAACTAACACCTAAATCACACTTAACCTTTACAACAATCCTCTGAAGCAGACATTATGATTTCCCCCATTTTATAGATGAGAAAACTGAGGCACAGAGGGGTTAAGTCTCACTGAGGCACACAGTGAGAAAGGCCAGAGCAGAATCTAAGCCCATTTTAGAAGTGGTGAGTTCTCTTAACCAGTAAGGATGTGAAAGGGTTTTTGAAGTAATAATAATAAGGGCTGCCCTGGCTGACATGGCTCAGTGGATTGAGCGCAGGCTGCAAACCAAAGGGTCACAGGTTCAATTCCCAGTCAGGGCACATGCCTGGGTTGCAGGCCGGGTCCCCAGTGGGGGCCACGTGGGAGGCAGCCGCACATTGATGTTGCTCTCCCTCTCTTTCTCCCTCCCTCCCCCTCTCTAAGGATAAATAAATAAAATCTTTAAAAAAAAATAAGGGCTGGAGACTTCCTAAGATGGCGGCATAGGTGAACGCACCATACCACCTCGCACAACCAAACAAGGGAAAAAAAAGAAATATACACATCCAAACACAGCCAGATCTGACAGAAAATCATATTGAGAGGAAGTCCGACAACCAAGGAATTAAAGAAGATACATTCATCAAGTTTGGTGAGCCAGAAGGTGCAGAGCGAAGGGAGAGCACTCGGCGACCCCGCCGCGAGCAGGTGAGCAGATGACAGGTCCGCGGGGCTGAAGCACACCCAGACGGGGACCGACTGAAGCTCGGTCTGCGCCCGGCTCATCCGGACCCAGCGGGGCCGAGAGACCGGTGGACTCAGCAGGTCTGCATTCGTGTGCAGAGAGAACCTGAAAGAAAGTAGGGCGCAAATCAACAGCGCAGATTGAGAGCAAGTGAGGGGGTGGAGTCTGCGACCAGAGGAACACCTGGCCTCACAGGAAAGTTCGCTGGGGAGACCCTCGGGGGATTGGAGCTGTGCAGCCCGTCCACCGACCCCGGAGCGACCCCCGGAGCCAGTGCAGAGGGGCCCAAAGTGCTTGCAGGAGGCGGTGTGGGTGCGGAGCCCGGAGAAGGTGCCATTGTGCGCTCAGGCCCCGCCCCCAGAGGCTACGGTCCCAGCGCAACTACCGGGAACTTCCCTGCACAGGGGAGCCCCAAGACTCCACCCCCCTTACAGTAACAGGTTCACCGAGGGGGAAAAAAATGGCCCAAAGAAAGGGACAGATCAAAACCCCAGAGCTAACCGACCAAGAGATAGCCAACCTATCAGATGCACAGTTCAAATCCCTTGTAATAAGGATGCTTTCAGAATTCGACGAAAAATTAACGAACTTGCTTGAACAAATGAGGA